>ONZH01026505.1:0-172337 GCA_900303285.1 Rhinella marina | reverse complement strand
GGTCACACCACTGCTCCTTCCCCTGTGTCACTCGCTGCCTCTGCTAGTCAACCCCCTGCGTCACTCGCTGCCTCTGCTAGTCAACCCCCTGCCCAGGACCCCGGCACAAGCGCCTCCCGCCGGAAAACCACACCTTCGCCTCAACGATCCTCCACAGTGTCCACCAATGTGTCCCAGCGCAGCGTTCAGCTGTCTTTACAGCAGACGCTGGAGCGCAAGAGGAAATACAGTTCCACCCACCCACATGCCCAAGCCCTCAACGTCCACATCTCCAAATTGCTTAGCCTGGAGATGCTGCCCTATAGGCTGGTAGAGACCGAGGCCTTTCGCAATCTCATGGCGGTGGCTGCCCCTCGGTATTCCGTCCCCAGCCGCCACTATTTTTCCCGATGTGCCGTCCCAGCCCTACACCAGCACGTGTCACAGAACATCATCCGTGCCCTGACCAATGCTGTTTCTGAGAAGGTCCACCTAACCACGGACACGTGGACAAGTGCTGCCGGGCAGGGACACTATATCTCACTGACGGCACATTGGGTTAACTTGGTGGAGGCTGGGACCGAGAATGACCCTGGGGCCGCTCATGTACTGCCCACACCGAGGATTGCGGGGCCCACCTCGGTCACGGTCTCTCAGACGTACTATGCCTCCTCCTCCTCCTCCACCGAATTACCATCCGTGGGCACGGCGCCTTCAGTCGGTAGCTCTAGGCGCAGCAGCAGTGCCGTGGGTAAGCGCCAGCAGGCGGTGCTCAAACTGCTGAGCTTAGGTGACAAAAGGCACACCGCCCAAGAGCTGTTACAGGGCATCACGGCGCAGACCGATGTGTGGCTGGCACCGCTGAACCTCAAGCCAGGCATGGTTGTGTGTGAAAACGGGCGTAACCTGGTGGCGGCTCTGCAACTCGGCAGACTGACACATGTGCCATGCCTGGCCCACGTGTTCAATCTAATAGTTCAGCGGTTCCTCAAGACATACCCCAATCTGCCTGATTTGCTCACCAAGGTGCGCCGCATCTGTGCGCATTTCCGCAAGTCGACCACAGATGCTGCCACTCTCAGGGCAGCACAGCGCCGCCTACAACTGCCCGCTCACCGACTGTTGTGCGACGTGCCCACGAGATGGAATTCCACATTAAACATGTTATCCAGAGTTTACCAGCAGCGCAGAGCTATTGTAGACTGCCAGATGTCATCTTCCACCAGAACTGGTAGTCAGGTCTCTCAGATTCCTCAAGTCTACAATGAGGAGTGGACGTGGATGTCTGATATCTGCCAGGTATTGAGCAACTTTGAGGAGTCAACACAGATGGTCAGCGGCGATGCCGCCATTATCAGCCTCACCATCCCGCTGCTTTGCCTGTTGAAAAACTCACTGCTCAGCATCAAGTCGGATGCTTTGCGCTTGTCACAAGAGACGGTGGAGGAAGATACGTCGCTTGATAGCCAGAGCACCCTCCGGTCTGTTTCTCAGCGCCTATCGGAGGAGGGGGATGAGGATGAGGAGGAAGAGGAGGAGAATGTCGGCGAGACAGTAGAGGGTACCAGTGCTCAGTCCTTAACTCTTGAGCGTGTATGGGCTGAAGAGGAGGACTTGGAGGAGGAGGAGGAGGAGGAAATGGAGAGTCAGGTCAGTGAGGAGAGGGAATTCTTGCGTGTTGGGACTCTGGCGCACATGGCAGACTTCATGTTAGGCTGCCTATCCCGTGACCCTCGCGTTAGAAGAATTTTTTCCAACACCGATTACTGGGTGTTCACTCTCCTGGACCCACGGTACAAGCAGAACCTTTCCACTCTCATCCCTGCAGAGGAAAGGAGTATGAGAGTGAATAGGTATCAACAGGCCCTGTTGCACAAGCTGAAACAATTCTTCCCATCTGACGCCGCTAGCGGCAGAGGGCATGGTTCTGTGGGCCAAGTAGCGGGGGAGAGGAGGCGAGCAGGCAGCTTGTCCAGCACTGGCAGGGGAACGCTCTCCAAGGCCTTTGCCAGTTTTATGTCACCCCAGCAAGACACTGTCACCTGTCCCCAGTCTAGGCAGAGTAGGGGGGAGCTGTACAGAAAGATGGTGAGGGTGTACCTAGCTGACCATACCAACGTCCGTAACGATCACTCTGCTCCATACAACTACTGGGTTTCAAAGCTGGACACGTGGCCTGAACTGGCGCTGTACGCCTTGGAGGTGCTGGCCTGCCCTGCCGCTAGCGTGCTGTCAGAGCGGGTATTCAGTGCAGCTGGTGGCGTCATCACCGATAAGCGTACACGCCTGTCAACTGACAGCGCTGACAGGCTGACGCTTATTAAAATGAACAAAGCCTGGATTTCACCGGAATTCAAATCTCCTCCGGGGGAAAGCAGCTAAAGATTTAAATAACTTATGTATCCGATTACTCTTCTCTACTCCACTTCTCTACTCCTCCTCCATATCGTCTTTGCCTAACACTGACCCAAAAAACGCCATTTTTTAGAGGTCCAACTGGCACTCTTTTAGCACAATTTTTCAGGAGGGCCCCCTACAGGCCCTCTCTTCAAACAATTTTTCAGGAGGGCCCTCTACAGGCCCTCTATTCAAACAATTTTTCAAGAGGTCCACCTACAGGCCCTCTCTTCAAACAATTTTTCAGGAGGGCCCCCTACAGGCCCTCTATTCAAACTATTTTTCCAGAGGTCCACCTACAGGCCCTCTCTTCAAACAATTTTTCAGGAGGGCCCCCTACAGGCCCTCTGTCCAAACAATTTTTCCAGAGGTCCACCTATAGGCCCTCTGTCCAAACAATTTTAACGGAGGTCCACCTACAGGCCCTCTCTCCAAACAATTTTTCCGGAGGTCCACCTATAGGCCCTCTCTCCAAACAATTGACGTCTTTTTCCTATCTTTCTCTCTCTCCAAACTATTTTTCCGGATAGCTGCCATATACTGTATTAAACTGAGAAGAATACGGAGAACACATGCTACACTTGATCAAGTTCATAATTTACGACTGTACCGGTTGATGCAACAGTTTTCAAAAATCCATTCTGGCTGTTGTCACCACCACACACGCTAGCCCAGGGGGCACTCCTCTGGCTCTTCCAGCGAAACCTCCTTCCCCCCAGCCTGCCCCCCACCTACAGGCCTTCTCTCCAAACAATTGACGTCTTTTTTCTATCTTTCTCTCTCTCCAAACTATTTTTCCGGATAGCTGCCATATACGGTATTAAACTGAGAAGAATACGGAGAACGCATGCTACACTTGATCAAGTTCATAATTTACGACTGTACCGGTTGATGCAACAGTTTTCAAAAATCCATTCTGGCTGTTGTCACCACCACACACGCTAGCCCAGGGGGCACTCCTCTGGCTCTTCCAGCGAAACCTCCTTGCCCCAGCCTGCCCCCCCCCACCTACAGGCCCACTCTACAAACAATTTAGCCGGATAGGGGACGTATCAGAAGTTGCACTCATGTTTGTTTTTGTTCTTCTTTTATCTGCCTCCTGACCTGTGATAGGCAGAGCATGAACACGTCCCCTTAGCTGCAGTGGGACAAACACTCCCCTGGCCAGAGCAAGCTCTTTTTCCCTTTTCCGTGTTCGAAAAATCCATTAAATATAGGGTCCATATATGGTATTAAACTGAGAAGAATCAATACTGCACCGGCTGATGCTAGAGCATTTCCAAATGCATTCCGGCTGTTGTCACCACCACACACGCTAGCCCAGGGGGCACTCCTCTGGCTCTTCCAGCGAAACCTCCTTCCCCCCCACCTACATGCCCTCTCTCCAAACAATTTTGCCGGGTAGGGGGACGTATTAGATATTGTACTGATTCTGAATTGCCTCCTGTGATAGATGGGAATCAAACCCACATCAACTGCTTGGGAAGTAGCTATGCTCACCACTATACCACCAGCAGGCACAGCAACTGATATGTACTGATTCTGAATTGCCTCCTGCGATAGATGGGAATCAAACCCGCATCAACTGCTTGGGAAGTAGCTATGCTCACCACTATACCACCAGCAGGCACAGCAACTGATAAGAACAGATACTAAACTTGATTTTAGCTGCAGTGCCAGCATGAGTAGTGGTGTCACCTGCAGGCGGTGACGACCTTCGTTGCACCTAGTTGGGTGCTTCCCTAACATGTGATGGCCATGTGCCTCGCCTTTCTTGGTCTGGGTGAGCACAATTGCCATGAGGGTAACCACCAGGCTGTTGCCTGAGAATTTGGGGTAATGGTGGGATTAGGCAGCCTCAGAGGCATCCATGCATGCTGCCCCTGCTGTTTCCTGTCCATTTCCGTGGTGTTTCCATCATTTTCTGAGGTTTCCAGGTTTTCACCCAGCCTTCCCTAGGCAGAGCCTTGGTCCCCCGCAAAAATGCTTGAGTCTCCCATTGACTTCAATGGGGTTCGTTATTCGAAACGAGCACCCGAGCATCGGGAAAAGTTCGACTCGAATAACGAGCACCCAAGCATTTTAGTGCTCGCTCATCTCTAGTTATATGCAATATTAAATGGTGCCATTAGAGAGTACAACATGTCCCTCAAAAAACAAGCCATAATATGGCTATGTGAATGGAAAAATTAAAAAAAAAGTTATGGCCCAGAAAGACTGGGAGTGAAAAACTAAAAGGCAAAAATGAAAAACTTTCTGGGAGTGAAGGAGTTAAAGCTGTGTTTTTGCCACCACCTTTGGCTCCTAGGTCTAGGGTTACATTTACAACTAGCTTTTCATTGTTTCTTTGTTTACCAGTCTAGGTGACTGCACCCATATTGATGACATGCAGATATCATTGTACTGCTTTGCCCAGTATTGTATCATTATATGTATTTATTTCATGCTCACGTGCGTTGTTCTTGTCTTTTATGTATATAGTATATCTGTACATGAAAAGTTTTTGTATTTATCTATATTCATTGTGATGATCATAGATATAAATGTGTTGTGCTCTGTACATAAAACACACTGGATTTCCAGTCTTCTAATCAAGCAGAATTAAAGCTATTATACATAAGGAAGGGATTATGGTGGTGGTGGTGATAAGGCTCATCAATAAGCAAATGTCATTTACGCCATATTTTTATTCTTGGAATTTCTCTCTTCTTCATTCTACTGTATTCTGCTTTCTCCCCTACTAATTCTGAACCAAGAAATTCTTTTGAACTTTTAAGCAAGTTATTAGGATGATAACAATTGACCTCAACAATGAATTTCTATGTGCTATGTACAAAATGGCATTTTAGCTGTTATTGACACAATACATCTGCATGGAGTTTATATGTTCTCTCCATGTTTGTCTCCATTTCCATCGGGTACTCTGGTTTCCTCCCACACTCCAAAGACATACCTTAGGGACCTTAGATTGTGAACTTCACTGAGGACAACAAACGAAGATAATGTCTGTAAAGTGGGTGGAATATGTTGGCACCATATAAGCAAGAAAAAGAAAATTTAAAAGAAGGGTCCAACTTGACAGGTATTCCTCTCCATCCTTAGCAAGATAGTATCAAAACATCACTAGATTAAGCATGTCACACTGTTGTCCTTTCTCAACCACTTTCCGTTTGAGAAACATTGAAATAAGGCCCCTTTCACACCTGCGGCACACCTGTATTTTCGTTCCGGCCGCCTCTCGGCAGGGGTTGCCGTGCTCCGGCCGGATCCGCGGCCCGCCCCCATTACAGTGAATGGGACCGGAGCGTAGTTCCGTCCCCACACGTGCACCTGCGGCAGCACGGATTCGGCGGGCTGTTCACCCACCGGAACAGCCTGCCGGAGCCCAGTGCCGCAGGTGTGAAAATAGCCTAAGGCTACTTTCACACTAGCGTTTTAAAATTCCGGTATTGAGTTCCGTCATAGGGGCTCAATACCGGAATAAAACGCTTCAGTTTTGTCCCCATTCATTGTCAATGGGGACAAAACTGAACTGAAGACAACGGAATGCTCCTGAAAGCATTCCGTTCCGTCTTCAGACCGGAGAACAAACCGCAGCATGCTGCGGTTTGCTCTCCGGTCCAGGCATCCGCACCAAGACGGATCCGGAATGACCCCCAATGCAAGTCAATGGGGGTGGATCCGTCTGGTGTGACCATAATGGTAACCGGATCCGCCCTCCATTGACTTTCAATGGAGTCCATTACGGATCCGGCTACACATAGACACATACAGACACAGACACACACATAAACATACACACACATATAGACATACAAACACACATACATACTTACATGCTCCCCGGCAGGTCTTCGGAGCGTCAATGACAGGAGGGCTCACACAGGTCACGATTCCCCACAGCGCCCTCTGCTGGGCGCCTGGTGGAATCGTCATGATTCCACCAGGCGCCCAGCAGAGGGCGCTGTGCGGAATCGTGACCTGTGTGAGCCGTCCTGTCCCTCTGACGCTCCGAAGACCTGCCGGGGAGCATGTAAGTATGTATGTGTGTTTGTATGTCTATATGTGTGTGTATGTTTATGTGTATGTATGTACTGTGTGACATGTGTGGGGCCGGAGCGCGGTTCCGGCTCCACACATGTCACTGCGGCAGGCCTGATCCGGCAGCACCCTTCACCTGCCGGATCAGGCCTGCCGCCAGTGTGAAAGTAGCCTAAGGCAGTTATTTTCCAGTATGTGCCTTAAAAGGGGTTTCCAAGATGGTTATTTTACCTATGCCCCCAATTCCCCTGCACTTTGAGAAGTCAGGGTCAGGCAGGTGTAATCACATTTACATTGCCTGGTTCTGTCGATTAAAGTGCAGAGGATGCAGCAGTTGCAGAGAGAGCAGAGCCTCAAGGAGTAATGGCACCGACCCTGTTGCTCCTAGAGGCTCATTTGCATATATTAAAACTTCATTTATCTCAGCAATGATGATCATGGGACCAACACAGATGCCTTCAGCTGCCAAGTGCACATGTAACAAGTTAGGGAGAGTTCACATCTCCGTCTCATTTTTCGTTCTTCTGATCCGTCAGAAGAACAGGACAAATAAAACAGAATCCTGTAAAAAGCAGACCCTGTCCATCAGTTATGCACATTTGACATCTGTTTGAGCCATTTCCATCAGAGATCTGTAATTTTAGACGGTACTTTTTTCCATCTAAAAAATGGATCTTAGACGAAAATGGCTCAAACAGATGCCAAATGTGCATGGGATGGGATCCGTTTTTTTACAGGATCCTGTTTTTTCCGTTTTTTTGATCAGAAGAACGGAAAATGAAACGGAGGTGTGAACTCTCCCTTAGGCTACATTCACACGACCGTTTTGTTTTGTGGATCCGCAAAACACTGATAACGACCCATGTGCGTTCCGCAATTTGTGGACCGCACATGCCGTGGCTATCATAGAAATGCCTATTCTTGTCCAATTGCGGACAAGAATAGTACATGTTCTATTTTTTTTTTGCAGGGCCGCGGTACGGAACAACTTTTGCGACCCTATAGAAATGAATGGATCCGGATCTGATCCGGAAACTGCAAAGCTCCTGCTGCTGATTGGCTAGTGTGCGAGTCGCAGGCTCAGCTGATAGGAACTGTGCAGGCGGGCGGACGGACGGGGCGGCCGCAGCAGTCTTGTATGTACTGCCCTCACACACTGCGGCTGCCAATGCCACCACCTGCTGCCTCATTTAGCCACTGCCACTGCCCAGTTCGATGGAGTGACCCGAGTCCTGACTCCAACCACCGCTCAGGCCCAGTATTGCTGGCTTGTCCCTGGAGCCTGGACTGATGTGTGCCACAGTGCCGCCACCATGGGCAAAGTGAATTGTACACTCACAGAGTGTCACATAGTGACAGACATGTTTAAAAAAAAGTTCATGGGGGGTGGTGTAGGGATGGTTATTGGGGGGAAGATGGCAGCAGCAAGCAGAGTTCCTGCAGGAGGTTGGGGCCCGGGGGACCACTGTTCTATAAGGCTTATTATATAGTGGAATCTCCCGCCAATGAACTCTGCTTGCTGTTGAATTGCTCTCTCTGGGTTTCAAAAGGTTATTTATACATTGTATTTCTTTATTCATTAGCATATGGGTGCGGCAAGGGGAGGGGTCAGGGCAAGGGGTGGGTAATAGGTGGAGTTAGGGGGCCCAATTCTGATTCTTGCTATGGGGCAAAATGATTTTTATGTACGCCACTGGCTGTGAGTAAATGAAAATGTGTTTAAATGTCAAGTCCAAAAACACATCCTGACCTGCATTTCCAAACAATCCAGTTTGTGACTTTTTTTTCTCCCAACAGGATCCTGAAGAAATGTAACAAAACTGAAAGTCATCCAATAAACAGACTGTGAAATCTTCATAGAAGCAGAAGACCACAGAGGGCAATGATCTGAACTCAGTAAATCCAGATATATCTAGTGACTCATCTTCCTTCTTACCTGTATTGAGAAGCTATTCTGTACCAGGGAGGGAGAAGTCCTTTGAAACTATTGAGAGATCCACCTGGAGACCTCTGTGGGGCTGAAGCTCCTTATCCTCCAGTGCAGATTTCCAAGTCAATCAGGAAGGATATTACAAAACATTTTTGTGAAGTTTGCTGCAAAGTCCGAGATTTCACATTGATTTTCTGTATGTATTCTGATGAGACCACACAAGGACAAAAGCAGAGGCTAATAGAAGTGTTAACCAAGAAAGAGAAGAAGGAAATATAAACAGCACTCCAAGATTTGTTGATATTAATTCCGGTTTTCCCAAAAGTCAGATCCAATCCAAAAAGCACCACAATTTGTCACAGTTTGCAGGTAAGTGCAACGTTTTGGTTATTATAAAACCTTCATGAGGCTTGAGCTAGGTCTCTGTTAAGGACAATTACAGATGATGAAGTTGTATGCTTGTCCTATAAGGACCTGCATGGGAGGGATCTTGTTTTGTGGTGTATGACCAGCAAACAGGAAATCCCTCCCCTGCAGATGCTTAATAGGACATTCACAGAACTTCATCATCTATAATTGTCCTTTATGGAGACCTATTCGAAGCCTGATGAAGGATTTATAATGCCTGAAACATTGCAATTAAGCTCAAACTATCACAAAGCAGTGTGTGATGCTTTTGTTCTCAGGGAGATGAACCTGAAGCCAAGCTGCTTGCTCTGTCTCTTCTCACCATTCAGCACATATGCATGTTTGACCGAGCAAGTAGTTAGCTGTCAGAACAGATAACTGCCAGCCAAACAATCCAACAGTTTATACCATGTCTCTGTGACGTTCCCATCTGCTGTAAATAATCTGACTCTAAAATTCAGAAACTTTCAAACAGACTTTGTTTCATTTCACATTATCATGAATATATTTGTTTGTGAATGGAAATGGCATTTATGTTGATAACTTTTAGTGCTTCCACACAGGTGAGTTTGATACAGAAAGAATGGTCCAGTTGATGGCAACACTTCCCAGACTGACTGTGTCTCGACTGACTCATTCTCACTGCATTACAATGATTTTTGATACCGTGAGTTCCAGTCCTACAGTAGGTCTACTGTCCTGTAGCCATAACATCATGTGAGTACAGTACATTATAATAAAAGGTTTGGACCAACGATATATATATATTTTTTTTTTCATAAGTGCATATCCATAAAGCAGAACTATGGGTGTATAAAGGTATGGTTGCACAACATATAATAAACAATAAGAGTAGAAATAAATTTAAATATATGTGGCGCTATGCCGACTAAAGATAAAAAAGGAAGTCCTTAGTTACACAGATTTGCAAATGCGTGATCATGCCCACTCACCATACGTCACGGTAACTTCCTGTGGAGTGGGTCCCTACACTCGTCTATGCCTCTGTTCAGACTGCATCCAAGTCTCCATTGTTCAGGGCGTGTGAAACCAGCTAAATAGGTATCCTACCAGGAAGTCCTAGGTGAATGGGCGTCGTCAGGTCCAAAAGGAGTATGCGAGGCTCAGTATATAACAATAAAAATTATAATAAAAAGTTTGGACCAACGATATATATATATATATTTTTTCATAAGTGCATATCCATAAAGCAGAACTATGGGTGTATAAAGGTATGGTTGCACAACATATAATAAACAATAAGAGTAGAAATAAATTTAAATATATGTGGCGCTATGCCGACTAAAGATAAAAAAGGAAGTCCTTAGTTACACAGATTTGCATCAGAGGCATAGACGAGTGTAGGGACCCACTCCACAGGAAGTTACCGTGACGTATGGTGAGTGGGCATGATCACGCATTTGCAAATCTGTGTAACTAAGGACTTCCTTTTTTATCTTTAGTCGGCATAGCGCCACATATATTTAAATTTATTTCTACTCTTATTGTTTATTATATGTTGTGCAACCATACCTTTATACACCCAAGTACAGTACATTAGACCTGTGGTCGGCTGGAACCCACAGCATTATACAGTGAGTTTGGGTCAGTTGAGACATGGTCAGTCTGGGGTGAGGAGTAGTTTAGAACAGGGTTAGACACAAACAGCAAAGGGCCCCTGTGCAAGAACCAATAAACAGTATGGGCCCCTAGCTCTTGAATAATTTATTGCATTTTAGGTTGCTCCTTAAGTCTAACAAGCCCCAGGTATTTGTGAGCGATAACATTATCACATTCCTTTACATAAAATCTAATACGCAGTAGGAAACTGCAGCTACATTGACGACGGCCCTCTTGCCTACTGGACTCCTGTACAATTGCACAGGTTGCACATACTGTGTGTCCGCCCATGGTTTAGGACCCTGCCCAATAAGAACTGCAGATTTGTATTTTTTTTTACTTTTCCCTATTGTTTACTTGTAAATACGTTTTTTTCTGAGTATAGATGTTTTAAAAGCTTTAATGTCTTAATTTGCAGTTGGCAGAAGTGAAGTGTTCATATTTAGTGTCAAGCCAGATGTAGTCATTCCACTCCTGTTAATGGACATTTGGGTTTTGGGGGTTAATTGATTGGAAGAGAGGACAATCTTAAGAAACATTTCATGATTACATTTATGAATCGTGTGTACTTAGACTAGGGGTAAAATGGGACTTACATGGGGCATTTTAGGACCACACCAAATGCATACCCCGTTACAAGGCAACCGCAGAGGGATGTTCTTGAAGACCACAATTGTATAAAGTATGTAATAAAATTGTAATACTCTCTAATAAATGGCTCCTGTATACTCAAAAATATTTCAGAACCATTTTATTTATGTGATGCAGCAATATTCTTTTTCTTTGAATATATTAAATGACCCTTTTTAGCTCCCAGGAACTAAGTGGGGTCAAGAGTCACATTTGATGTCCCTACAATATCACCATTGAACTACATCATGCATACAGTATTGAAGACTTGACTTGAATTGACTAGATTATGCAGCTCCTGATCTTCTCTCTTTATCTGTCTGTCAGATAACTATCATCCAGAAGTTATACACTTCATATGAGAAATTGTGCAATTCATTATACTGTACATTGTCCCTCAGTTTCTCCTTATCCTCTGCTCTGTAAATTTACTGATAACAAGGACTCCAATCTCCCATGACACAAATTCAGAAAAGGAGCACCATCCTTATCTCGGAAGTTAGACACAGATAGCAACCAAATGGAAAGCACACTTTAGATCAATATTGGCTTCTAGGCCTTCTATTGAAAAGGTATACAGACAGGCTACAAGTATTTACATTCACATAGGGGGTCATTTGCTAAAGACTGGTACTTCACACACCAGTTCTTAGGCTACTTTCACACTAGCGTTTTAAAATTCGGGTATTGAGTTCCGTCATAGGGGCTCAATACCGGAATAAAACGCTTCAGTTTTGTCCCCATTCATTGTCAATGGGGACAAAACTGAACTGAAGACAACGGAATGCTCCTGAAAGCATGCCGTTCCGTCTTCAGACCGGAGAACAAACCGCAGCATGCTGCGGTTTGCTCTCCGGTCCAGGCATCCGCACCAAGACGGATCCGGAATGACCCCCAATGCAAGTCAATGGGGGTGGATCCGTCAATGGGGGTGGATTGTGACCACAATGGTAACCGGATCCGCCCTCCATTGACTTTCAATGGAGTTCATGACGGATCCGGCTACACATACACACATACAGACATAGACATACACATAAACATAAACATACACAGACATATACACATACAAATACACATACATACTTACATGCACCCCGGCAGGTCTTCAGAGCGTCGGAGGGACAGGACGGCGCGCACAGGTGACGATTCCACCAGGCGCCCAGCAGAGGGCGCTGTGGGGAATCGTCACCTGTGCGAGCCGTCCTGTCCCTCCGATGCTCTGAAGACCTGCCGGGAGCATGTAAGTATGTATGTGTATTTGTCTGTGTATACAGTACAGACCAAAAGTTTGGACACATCTTCTCATTCGAAGAGTTTTCTGTATTTTCATGACTATGAAAATTGTAGATTCACACTGAAGGCATCAAAAATTAACTATAATTAACACATGTGGAATTATATACTTAACAAAAAAGTGTGAAACAACTGAAAATATGTCTTATAATCTAGGTTCTTCAAAGTAGCTACCTTTTGCTTTGATTACTGATTTGCACACTCTTGGCATTCTCTTGATGAGCTTCAAGAGGTAGTCACCTGAAATGGTATTCCAACAGTCTTGAAGGAGTTTCCAGAGATGCTTAGCACTTGTTGGCCCTTTTGCCTTCACTCTGCGGTCCAGCTCACCCCAAACCATCAGGATTGGGTTCAGGTCTGGTGAATGTGGAGGCCAGGTCATCTGGCGTAGCACCCCATCACTCTCCTTCTTGGTCAAATAGCCCTTACACAGCCTGGAGGTGTGTTTGAGGTCATTGTCCTGTTGATAAATAAATGATGGTACAACTAAACGCAAACCGTATGGAATAGCATGCCGCTGCAAGATGCTGTGGTAGCCATGCTGGTTCAGTATGCCTTCAATTTTGAATAAATCCCCAACAGTGTCACCAGCAAAGCACCCCCACACCATCACACCTCCTCCTCCATGCTTCACGGTGGGAACCAGGCATGTAGAGTCCATCCGTTCACCTTTTCTGCGTCGCACAAAGACACGGTGGTTGGAACCAAAGATCTCAAATTTGGACTCATCAGACCAAAGCACAGATTTCCACTGGTCTAATGTCCATTCCTTGTGTTCTTTAGCCCAAACAAGTCTCTTCTGCTTGTTGCCTGTCCTTAGCAGTGGTTTCCTAGCAGCTATTTTACCATGAAGGCCTGCTGTACACAGTCTCCTCTTAACAGTTGTTGTAGAGATGTGTCTGCTGCTAGAACTCTGTGTGGCATTGACCTGGTCTCTAATCTGAGCTTCTGTTAACCTGCGATTTCTGAGGCTGGTGACTTGGATGAACTTATCCTCCGCAGCAGAGGTGACTCTTGGTCTTCATTTCCTGGGGCGGTCCTCATGTGAGACAGTTTCTTTGTAGCGCTTGATGGTTTTTGCGACTGCACTTGGGGACAGTTTCAAAGATTTCCCAATTTTTCGCACTGATTGAGCTTCATTTCTTAAAGTAATGATGGCCACTCGTTTTTCTTTACTTAGCTGCTTTTTTCTTGCCATAATACAAATTCTAACAGTCTATTCAGTAGGACTATCAGCTGTGTATCCACCTGACTTCTGCCTAACACAACTCATGGTCCCAACCCCATTTATAAGGCAAGAAATCCCACTTATTAAACCTGACAGGGCACACCTGTGAAGTGAAAACCATTTCAGGTGACTACCTCTTGAAGCTCATCAAGAGAATGCCAAGAGTGTGCAAAGCAGTAATCAAAGCAAACGGTGGCTACTTTGATAAACCCAGAATATAAGACATATTTACAGTTGTTTCACACTTTTTCGTTAAGTATATAATTCCACATGTGTTAATTCATAGTTTTGATGCTTTCAGTTTAAATCTACAATTTTCATAGTCATGAAAATACAGAAAACTCTTTGAATGAGAAGGTGTGTCCAAACTTTTGGTCTGTACTGTATGTGTGTGTATGTTTATGTGTATGTACGTACTGTGTGACATGTGTGGGGCCGTAGCACGGTTCCGGCTCCACACATGTCACTGCGGCAGGACTGATCCGGCAGCACCCTTCACCTGCCGGATCAGGCCTGCCGCTAGTGTGAAAGTAGCCTTAAGCCATAAGGCTTCTTTCACACAAACGTTGTGTTTTGCAGTACGCAAATTGCGGATCCGCAAAACACTGATACCGGCCCATGTGCTTTCTGCAATTTGCGGACCGCACATGTGGGGGATATCATAGAAATGCAATTACGGACAAGAATAGGACAAGTTCTATTATTTTTGCAGGGCCGTGGCAAGGAGCAATGGATGCGGACAGCACACAGTGTGCTGTCCGCATCTTTTGCAGCCCCATAGAAATCAATGGGTCAGGATCTGAGCTACAAAATATGCGGCTCGGATCCCGCATAAACTACGTTCGTGTGAAAGAAGCCTAAAGCTTATATTAGACCTGTAGATTTTGCAGGTGATTGTCGGGAGGGTATCTTTCCTTCCCGGCAATTGCCTGCTCGTCAGCAGAAGAGACGGCGGATATTAGATGCAGCGATCTCCTCTTCGCTTACGCCTTCGCTCGTCCTCTTACTCATTCTTTGTTTACTGGCAGTAGATTGTGATTAGACAGCACGATCTGCTGCTGGCAAATGATGATTTTTAAACCTGTTGAAAGAACCCAATTACCTGATGAACAAGAGTTTGCTCGTTCATCGTATAATTGGTGGTAGTATTAGGGTCCATTCAAACGTCCGTATTTGTGCACATCCTGGAAAATGGTCAGTTTTTTGCGGATCCGTTGTTCCGCAAAAAAACTCAGTTTTTCCAGGACATCCGTTCCATTTTTCCATAAAAAACGTAAAGGATGTATCCATATGTCATCAAGGATGAATAACATCTTTACCTTTTATTTTTTTTCTCCCCTTTTGGAACGGAATCCGCAAATACGGATGACATGCGGATGCCTTTCCGCATGTCTTCCGCATTTTTTGCGGATCCATAGACTTTCATTGTGCTACGGACCGCAATTCGGGAGAAAAGTAGGACAGGAGGATTTCTTTATGCGGACAGTCAGAACGGACACACGGATGCGGACACCACACGGTGTACTGTCCGCATTTTTTCGGGACCCATTGAAATGAATGGATCCGCATCCTATCCGCATAATTGTCCGCAATTGCGGAAACGGATGCGGAAAGGATGTGGACACATTATACGGACGTGTGAATGAGGCCTTATACTGAATATATACGAAAGCTTGTTAGCCATGATCTTCTCGATTATCTGCAGGGGTAATATAAGCTTTATATTTGACCAGTTTAACAAGAGGCGCAAATGCTATGCCAAATCTTCAGTTATAATTTATGCCAGTTTTTTGGCATAATTTATGGTAAATGTGTCAGGCTATGGTGTCTCGCCCCCTCCACAGAGACCCACCCTCCGCACAGAAAATTTGGGACTTGGCATACACATTTAATAAATGACCACACTCCTACACTGATACTACTAACATGGTAATTATCCAGAACCGCAGAATGAGGTTGTCATGTCCATATACAGTACAGCACACAGTGAATGCCATAAAAAAAGCATGGTAGAATTGCAGTTTTTATTTCAACTTCACCCCACAAAGAATTTTTTCTCCATTTTTAGTGCATGAACTAAAAAATACAATTTGCACAACAAAAAAGAGCCGTCATCCACATATGTCAATGGAAAATTTAAAAAGTTATGTGGTACTTGGAAAGTGCGGAGAAGAAAACGGAAGCAAAAAAAAATTATATATATTGGATATTGGAGGTTAAATCCATCCATCCATCTAGAAACTTCAATGACCTTACAGTGAGTTATCACGAAGTTGCCCTGGCCATCTTACCGGCAGGCATGGGATTCATCTGGTTCCCTCCGGTTCTCCAGATCCGGTTGTTAAAATTACAGCCGGATCGGAGAACCAGGTTAACGGCTGAATCCCGATCCGGTGCGGCAGCAGGAGATGACCGCTTCCATTGTGCAGTCAGGTGACAGTGCAGCGCGGGCAGAGAAGACAGATGAGCGCCGGACCCGGAGCGGAGCCGTGGCGTAGGAGAGGTAAGAGAGTTTTTTTTTATTTTATTCTGATGGGGGCACAGTGGGCTGATCTGAGGTCTGATGGGGGCATAGTGAGCTGATCTGAGGCCTGATGGGGGCACAATGGGCTGATCTGAGGACTGATGGGGGCACAATGGGCTGATCTGAGGTCTGATGGGGGCACAATGGCCTGATCTGAGGTCTGATGGGGGCACAATGGGCTGATCTGAGGTCTGATGGGGCACAGTGGGCTGATCTGTGGTCTGATGGGGGCACAATGGGCTGATCTGAGGTCTGATGGGGGCACAATGGGCTGATCTGAGGTCTCATGGGGGCACAATGGGATGATCTGAGGTCTGATGGGGGCACAATGGGCTGATCTGAGGTCTGATGGGGGGCACAGTGGGCTGATTTGAGGTCTGATGGAGGCACAATGGGCGGATCTGAGGTCTGATGGGGGCACAGTGGGCTGATCTGAGGTCTGATGGGGGCACAATGGGCTGATCTGAGGTCTGATGGGGCACAATGAGCTAATCTGAGGTCTGATGGGGGCACAGTGGGCTGATCTGAGGTCTGATGGAGGCACAGTGGGTGGATCTGAGGTCTGATGGGGCACAGTGGGCTGATCTGAGGTCTGGTGGGGGCACCGTGGGCTGATCTGAGATCTGATGGGGCACAATGGGCTGATCTGAGGTCTGATGGAGGCACAGTGGGCTGATCTGAGGTCTGATGGAGGCACAGTGACCTGATCTGAGGTCTGATGGGGCACAATGGGCTGATCTGAGGTCTGATGGGGGCACAGTGGGCTGACCTGAGGTCTGATGGGGCACAATGGGCTGATCTGAGGTCTGATGGGGCACAATGGGCTGATCTGAGGTCTAATGGGGGCACAGTGGGCTGATCTGAGGTCTGATGGAGGCACAGTGGGCTGATCTGAGGTCTGATGGGGCACAATGGGCTGATCTGAGGTCTGATGGGGGCACAGTGGGCTGATCTGAGGTCTGATGGGGCACAATGGGCTGATCTGAGGTCTGATGGAGGCATAGTGGGCTGATCTGAGGTCTGATGGGGGCACAATGGGCTGATCTGAGGTCTGATGGGGGCACAGTGGGCTGATCTGAGGTCTAATGGGGACACAGTGTATTGTATTTGTTCCCATTTAGTTTTTTACTTTAAAATAAGATATGTGCAGTGTGCATAGGGATTTGTTCATAGGGATTTGTTCATAATTTATTTAATAGTCCAACGGTCTGAGGGACAGTGAACTGGGGGGCATTGCTGGCATATGGGGACCACTATGGGGGCATCTACTTGAGACATTGCTGGCACATCATGGGGGTATTACTGGCACATTATGGGGAACATTATGGGGGCATCTTCTGGGGGCATTTATACTGGCACATCATAGGGGACACTGTGGGGGCATCTTAAACTGGCACATTATGGGCACACTATGGTGTTGGAGGGGGAAGAACACTATGAGGGCATATTATATAGGCACATTATGAAGGCACTAAGAAGGGACGTTGATACTGGCACATTCTGGGGGACACTATAGGGGAATCTTGTACTGGCACATTATGGGGGCACTGTCGGGAAGAGGAGAGGAGCACTATGTGGGCATTTACTAGGGGCGTTATAGGGGTATTTTATACTTGCACACATTATAGGGGCACTATGGGGACATTAGCTCAACTGGGGGCACTAAGGAGGATTTTTTTGTAATGGTACACATTATAAGGGACATTCTGTGTACTGGTGCTCAATTTAAGTATTGAAGGTGGCAGGATCATGGAAAAGTAGGAACCCAAGATGTCTTTTCGTCAAACTGCAGAGACGAGAGATGGGTGAAAAATCATCATGCTGCCTGGTCTGAAAGGAGAAGATGAGAAAAGAGAACGTCTGCATCAGAGGAGAAGTCACTGGATGTATGAGGTATGTGGAGCTGTATGCTGGATAGCACTGAATATAATCTGTATGAAAATATGTCTGTAGTGCTAGGTACAAATGTGTATAAAATGTATATGGAGCAGGTAAGTCTACTGTAAGTGTAGCCTAGGTGTAATTTATATACTGTATGGTGTATATTGTATATGTGATTATGTGAGTGTAGTGTCTATATAGTCTGTTTATGTATGCATACCTCCCAACCATCCCAAATCTGGCATAACTACTGTGTGGGGGGCACAATGGAGACTAGGCAGGGTTGGAACATGTACAGATAGACATTGGGTGGAGTTAGAGGTGTGGGCCAGTGCTTTACAAAAACTCGCAATGCTGGTAGTTTAGCTCCTTAGGCTTTTTAAAAGTTTTGTGGTATCTGTATATATGGTGTATGTATATGTAAACACGTGTCGTGATGCCGCGAGTCTGCCGTTTAGTAGGGAACTTGTTCTTAAAAATTTGAATCCCACCCCTGCTTACTGGCTGCCTGCAACCCAGACTTTAGCAACCTGGGACATGTAGGGTTTTGTCCTGTGACTGTTGTCACTTCGGAGTTCAATCATGTGCCCCCCCCCCTCCATGCCATCACCACCATACAGTCTGTGTAGTGACTGGTAGCTCCTCAGTGATTAACCGCTTTCTCACTAGTACAGCAGGCTTGTAGCTCCACTAGAGGCACATGTAGCAGAGCCCCAGGCTAGGGAGGGTGTGGTGCCACCCAGCCCCAGTAATAATGGTGTTAATGAGTGCATTAACCCCATCATTACTGAACGGCACCGCATTGCTAATTATGCCATTAGTGGAACTGCAGCAATAGTGAAGAAGGGATTAATCACTGGCAAAAGCTGATGAACATATACACCCTGAAGTGGAGTCAGGGGACAGAGAAGGAGGATCAAAGAGATCACCTTGAGATAAGAGATCATGTCTGCTTTGTGTCCTATCAGGTAATAACTATGGGTTGACATACAGTGCCTTGAAAAAGTGTTCATACCCCTTGAACTTTTCTACATTTTTTTCACCTTAGGCTACTTTCACACTAGCGTTTTTAATTTCCGGTATTGAGTTCCGTCATAGGGGCTCAATACCGGAAAAAAACGCTTCAGTTTTGTCCCCATTCATTGTCAATGGGGACAAAACTGAACTGAAGACAACGGAATGCTCCTGAAAGCATTCCATTCCGTCTTCAGACCAGAGAACAAACCGCAGCATGTTGCGGTTTTCTCTCCGGTCCAGACATCCGCAAGACGGATCCGGAATGACCCCCAATGCAAGTCAATGGGGACGGATCCGTTTGGTGTGGACACACCAGTAATCCGGATCTGTCCTCCATTGACTTGCGATGGGGGGTCATTCCGGATCCGGCTACACATATACAGAAATACATACAGACATACATACATACTCACACATACACACAAACACATACATACTCACATACTCCAAGCAGGGACGCCAGCAGCATGTCTTCATGCGCCTCCTGCGCGCAGCTATGACGTTTCCCCACTGCGCCCAGCAGAGGGTGCTGTGTGAAATCGTCATCACTGCGCGCAGGAGGCGTGTGAAGACGTGCTGCCGGCGTCCCTGGCTGGAGTATGTAAGTATGTATGTCTTTGTGTGTATGTGTATCTATGTATGTTCTCTGTGTCTGTGTCAACATGTGTGGGGCCGGAGCGCTACTCCGACTCCACACATGTATCAGCGGCAGTACGGATCCGTCGGCACCCTTTAGGTGCCGGATCCGTGCTGCCGCTAGTGTGAAAGAGGCCTTACACCCAAAAACTTAAATACATTTTTTTGGGATTTCATGTGATAGACCAAATCAAAGTAGCATGTGTAAAATGAGAAGTGAAGTGATAGTTTTCAAAATGTTTAAAAAATAAAAATCTGAAAAGTAAAGCATGTACTTGTATTCAGACCCTTGTACTCTGATACCCTTAACGGGATTCTGTCACCAGGATTTGGCCTATAAAGTTATTCACACTACCGCTCATTCACACTACTACTGGTCATTGCGGTGAATGTAAAAAAGTTATTCTTATTGATCCCAGAGATGTATTTTATGTAAAAAAATCTTTTTTTGTGATATGCAAATTACTTACATAAGGAGCCCAAGGGGATGTGCCCAGCGCCGTTGGAGCCCGGCCACGCCCCAACTGTTGGAGCCCAGCATCGCCCACCTCATTATTATTCACTGCAAATCTTCAAGCAGCCTTCCTCCGGCACCAGCATAATCCCGCGCAGGCGCAGTACCTCAAGCAGTCTGCGCCCGTGCGGTCTACTGGCATTGGCATCAAGGAGATCAGTGCGCATGCGCATGCGCCTGCGCGGGATTACGTTGGTGCCGGAGGAAGGCTGCTTGAAAATTTGCAGTGAATAATAATGAGGTGGGCGGTGCTGGGCTCCAATAGTTGCGGCGTGGCCGGGCTCCAACGGTGCTGGGCACATCCCCTTGGGCTCCTTATGTAAGTAATTTGCATATCACAGAAAACGATTTTTTTAAATAAAATACATCTCTGGGATCAATAAGAATATTTTTTTTACATTCACTGCAATGAGCACAATCAGGTAGTGTGAATAACTTTATAGGCCAAATCCTGGTGACTGAATCCCTTTAAATAAAATCCAAAGTAACCAGATGTCACCTAATTAGTAAATACAGTCCACCTGTGTGTAATTTATTCTCCGTATAACTACAGCTGTTCTGTGAAGGCCTCACTTAAAGAACATTAGTGATCAAGTAGTATCAAGAAAACCAATGAACACACCAGACAGGTCAAGGATAAAGTTCTGGAGAAGTGTAAAGCAGGTTTAGGTTATAAAAAATAAGCACTCACACAATCCATCTAGATGGCTAACATCTGGCACCCCAGCTATAGTAAAAATACGACTTCCAGCATCACCTAATTCTCTCCTCTCCAGGTATGTCTGCACTGAAGTTTTCTGCTCCATCTGGCTTTTCCCATAATCTCCTCGTTCCTTCTTCTCATCCCCTGGTATGTCTGCTACTTTGCCGATACATCCCCACATGTAATCTCCAGTCCTCACAAGACCTCCTTCTCTCCTCACCTCTTCCCACAATCGCCTCCAGGATTTCTCCCGTACATCCCCCATACTCTGGAATTCTCTACCCCAATATATCAGACTCTAACCTACAGTGGAATCCTTCAAAAGAAACCTGAAAACCCACCTCTTCAGACAAGCCTACAACCAGTGACCCTGCTGCTGTTAGACTGCCATTACCAGCTTTACCCTCTCCTACTGTGTCCTTCTTCCATACCATATAGATTGTAAGCCCTTGCAGGCAGGGCCCTCTCTCCTTCTGTACCAATTTCTAACTCTTCTTGTTCATGCTTAGTGCAATTGTCTGTATTATGTGTGTATACACCTTATCATATGTACAGCACTATGGAATGAATGGCACTTTAATAATAATAAATAATAATAATAATAATAATATCAGGCAAAGTGGTCTCCCTGTGTGGTACATCAATCTATCACAGTGTAAAGTCAAAAATCTGGCAGGGGCAAAATCTTAATGTGAGAGCTCTGCATGCTGGTAGTTAAAGGGGTATTCTCATCTTGCTAATTCATCCTCACCTGCAGCCAGCTCTGCTGTTCACTTCCTGGTTTCCTGCTTCTAAGGCTGGGCGGGCTTAGGCAGTTTGAGTGAAGGGCTGCCACGCCTCCTTATGACCACACTGAGAACTCAGTTCTTGCGTGCTCGTTCATGTGGATAGTCCTATGCCCTTCATATGGTTGTCCCCAAGCATCTCATGCCCTCCATATGGTTGTCCACAAGTGTGACATGCTCTTCATATTGTCCCTAAGTATCCCATACACCATATAGTTGTCAACAAGCCTCCCTCAACTATTCCTGCGCTCTCCTTCTGGCTCATATAACCCCCTGATGATTATTATGATAAATACATTCGTTGGTGGATTAGTGGATAATTTCATACCATTCACTGACATAGGATGTCGGGTACTCCTGGGGCTCACTTACGCAGCAGAAATGTCCTCTGTTATCTCCGCCGCTTGCTGGGATCGCCGCACTGCATACAGAGCATGCGCAGCTCTGTATCAGACACGGCAAGGAAGAATGAACATACGCGCATGCGCGGCTGTGTGCGTGTTTGCGATTCAAGGAGCGGCCGCCTGGGTGAAAGAATAGTGCGGTCTGCGCATGCACGGCCCTAGAATTGGCCCTGGAGCAGTGGCCGTATCTATGGGTAACAAGAAGTAAACAATGAGGTAGGAGGGGTAGGTTTATCTCTAAAGCAGGGCAAAATAAATAATAGAAACTATTTACAAAAATAATCTATGGCACCATTGTGCCAGCATAAAACATGATCTTCAAGATGAGAATACCCCTTTAAATTAATTGTGAACTTGCAGTCTGTGAATTAATCCCATCCTGCCATGACTGAGGCAGGATGGGGTTAATTACCGTATTTTTGGCCCTATAAGACGCACCGGCCCATACGACGCACCTAGGTTTTAGAGGAGAACAATAAGAAAAAAATATTTTTCATTAGACCTCAGGTCAGATCACCAATCAGACCCCCAATGCCTCATATTATACCCTAGTAGCCCCTATTGCTTCTCATATTATCCCCCAGGTGTCCCCTTTGCCTCTGATCGGCCCCCTTGCTTCAGGTTAACCCCTAGCAGCCCCTTTGCCTCAGATCAGCCCCCTCAACAGCCCCCTTTGACTCAGGTCAGCCTTCAGTACCTCATATTTAATAAAATAAGAAAGCCACTTACCTCTCCTGCTCCTGGACGCCGCCGCTCCTCTCTGCCCACGCTCTGCTTCCTCCTGCCGCCGGCTGTGCTGTGAACTGGCATGCACAGCGTGAGGTCACAGAGCGCCCTCACGCTGTGCGCAGCCACTGCACAGCCGACAGCCAAGGACCAGGAAGCAGTGAGTACAGAGCCTTCACCGCTTCCTGGTCCTCCGGTGCTAATGAACGCTTCCATAATGGAAGCGCTCATTAGCATTCGCCCCATAAGACGCAGGGGCATTTTCCCCCCACTTTTGGGGGGAAAAAATTAGTCTTATGGGGCGAAAAATACGGTAACTTTTTTATTTTAAAATGAATTTAAAAAATGTGTGATTCAAAATCTGACTTTTTAATAAGCCTTGCAAGATAGTTCCTTCAGAGATACCTCTATTCTCTGACCTGTTAGAAAGGTACATGATGTGAACTATAGTAGAGGTAATTTTTTTTTTTACCAGTGACTGCATTTGTGAGTCATAACCTCCCTTCTGATCCTCAGCTGTGTCCTGTGATCAGCACTCTGATCTCCAACTGACACAGTACATCAATTATTTCTCTGTTCATTCCTATGAGACTGATATTGAGGCTCCCATAGGTATACATAGAGCAACTGACTGTCCACACATAAGATGCTGTGTTATTTGTATAATCTGTGTCAGTCACATGACACAGCTGAGGATCAGAAGGGAGGTTATATCTCACAAATACAGTCACTGGTAAGATTGCCTTCAGTACAATTTAGATCATGTACCCTTCCAACAGGTCAGAGAATAAAAAAAAAATCTTGTGGGAGTTCTTCTTTAAGGAGACCTAGCACCCTGCCTAAGCTGCATCGAGAACACACCCAGCCAGAATCCTACTCCATACTGACCAGGGACAAGCACCCAGAGACAGCTGTCTACGGTTGGATATTTGGCTTGGCTATTTTTCCTTGTCATGTACCAAAACTTGTTAAAAAGTCAGATTTTGATTCATAAGGGGCCATGGCCACAAGGTGGCAATAGTGAGATTGTTCTCTTTCCTTGAGAAATACATCTTTGCATATTATTTCCCCATGGAGTATTGCCTATAAGTCTCTATACACAACTGGTCACTTTATCAGAAGTGAAAAAGCATAACAGCAGTGTTAAACCCAGCACATGATGGACACAACAGCACTCAATTCTGTCATGTTTTTCCACCATTTTGGTAGATGAAATAGCTCAGCACTGCACCATTTTTCCATTCTTTTGACAGAATCTATGACAGACCCTCCTAATGGAGATCCAACACAGAAACAAACACAGACTAATATTTAGTCACCAGTGGATAAACCTCTGCTGCCACCCTGTGGTTGTTTGGAGAATAACTTGTGGATAATATAGTAAAATCTTGGTCTTTGGTTACACTGTTGAGGTTTTTTTTTTTAAACATACAGTAAAGCATTCACACGACCGTATGTGTTTTGCGGTCCGCAAATTGTGGATCCACAAAAAATACAGATGCAGATCCATTGTAACAATACCTATCGTCTGCAAAACAGACAAGAATGTTCTATGTTATTTGCGGGGCTACGGAGCGGCCATACGGATGTGGACAGCACGCGGTGTCATGTCAACATGCTTTGCAGACCCATCGAAATGAATGGGTCCGCATCCTATCCGCAAAAAAACGTAACCGACCCGGAAACAAAATACATTTGTGTGAATGTAGCCCTAAGACTGTATAGAAATATAAGTGTAGATTTTTTTTTCCCATTCTAAAAAAATATATACTTTTTTACTGGACTGTGCCGTATACATGGTGTGCTGTGTTTTTATATCTTTTTTTATAACATATACAACAAACTGAGGCATAAAACGTAATATGAACGCAGCCTTAGGCCTCGTTCACATTTCCGTGTCAGTGTCACGTCCGTAAAAAACCATATGTGTTTCATCCGTGAAGGATCTGTGGTTGGTCCGCGTGTCATCCGTAATTCACTGATGTTGCTTAGCTGAAAATTAATTTTCAAAGAATCTCCTATTAGTCATCAGTGAAAAACTGAGGCAACAAGGACACAATATGGATGTGTGTCAGTGATTTTCATAGACCCATAGACTTCAATGGGCGTGCTTGGTCCGCATCACGGATCAAAGTAATGCATGCCCCCGTGATTTTCTTACTGACCCACACTCAGTAGAAAAATGCTGAAATGTGAACGGACACATTTAAATCAATGGGTGCGTGCAGGGGAGTCGCTAAATGCTCTGGTGCAAGAGTTTAGCTTGGGCCATTCCCCCTTCCCTCAGCGCCTTGTGGCCAGGGTCAGGGGTGTACCTAGCCTTTCTGCTGCCTGAGGCAAAAATGGAAATGGCGCCCCCTGCCCCCCCATCCCATACCAAATTCTCGACCTAACCCTTCCTTCAAACCCTACTGTTAAATGGGTTATCCAACATCTAAAACATGACCCCCAATGCCCAGGCCCCTCAAATGAATTATACTTACCCCACTCCCCGGTACCCACATTGCTCCTGATCCCCGCACGGCCACCACTGCATCTCACTGGGGAGGGGGAAGATCCTCCCTAGCATCGGGAGGAAAGCTGCTCCCCGTCGCAGTCTGCTATTACAGTGGGTGCCGGGGAATGGAGTAAGTATAATCTATAGGAGGGGCACAGGCATGGGGGGGGGGGTCATTATTGGGGTTAACCCCTTTAAAGACAAAGGTGGAAAACATTACATTACATACAGCGCTACAGAACATACAGGGTAATACAGCACCACATACCTCTTACATCCAGTCTCCTCTGATGTAGATGTTCTCTCTCCTAATCTTCTGTATTCAGACAGCCATGATGATTTCTTTCAGCTGTGTCTTGTCTCTGCAGAGTTTGACGAACAGACATCTTAGTTTCCTACTTTTCTCCTCCTCACATCTTCTCAACACCTCATTCTACCACCTCCAATACTGTGCCCACTGTGCTCCCCAATACTATACTGCAGAAACAGACCCCCTGAAAATACTAGTACCATGCAGATAGTGCCCCCTTCAGTAATTATTGGCACAGAGTGCCATAAAAAATAATTACACCCATCACTACATAGATGACACCCTATAAACACACACCGCACTATATAGATGACACCCTATACACACATACTGCACTATGTAGATTACACTCTATACACACACTGCACTATATAGATGACACCCTACATACACACACTGCACTATGTAGATAACACCCTATACACACACACCGCACTATATAGATGACACCCTATACATACCGCACTATATAGATGACACCCTATACACACATCACACTATATAGATGACCCCTATACACACACACACACACCACACTATATAGATGACCCCTATACACACATCACACACTGTATAGATGACCCCTATACACACATGTACACACATCACACAAAGATGACCCCTATACACATACACACAGTATAGATGACCCCTATACACACAGCACACACATAAAGATGACGCCTATAGACACATCACACACTGTACAGATGACCCCTATACACACATCACACACATAGAGATGACCTCTATACACATACACACACATAGATGACACTTACCCTCTCCACGCTCAGTTCAGTCCTCCTCCTGTGCGCTGCTTGTCTGAAGAACCTTGATCAGGTGACTGTGACATCACCAAAGGTCCTACATGTTTCTGCTGTGCTAAGTACAGTCCTCAGCTCACTGCTGGATTGCTGGGCGCTCTGGACTACAGGCATCCTGTGCAGGAGAAGGAACAGCACAGGCACAGCCCTAAGCGCAGCCTGGAGGAGGGGTGAGTGCTGGCAGCGCTTCTCTCCCCCTTCTCCTGCAGGCTAGTGAGCGCTTCCAATAGTTTCCCTGCGCACTGTGAACTGCGAGGGCAGCACAACAATACTGCGAGGGTGCCCAAAAGGTCCAGTTATAAAACTCCATATTGGCTACAAGTCAGAAAAGGGTTAGGATGCCTTTACATGCGGCAGATTTTATGGCAGAAAATTCCACGACTGAAAATCAGTTCCATTCACCTTAATTTGGAGCTTGCAGAAATGTATGTGCTTGCTGCCCCATTGAAATGAATGGAACTGATTTCAGTCGCTGAATATTCTGCCAAAAAAATCAGCCATCAATATCAGATCGGCGGGGGTCCGACACCTGGCACCCCCGCTGATCAGCTGTTTGAAGAGGAGGCGCACGCCGTACCAGCACTGCCTTCTCTTCATTGTTTACACGCTAGCCATAACATGGATAGCGGTGAGTAGGTGTAATTACACCTAACCGCCCCATTCATTTCAATGGGAAGGCTCATTCCCATACAAGTCTATGGGAGCAATCCTTCCCATTGAAATGAATGGGACGGTTAGGTGTAATTACACCTGCTCATTGCTGCTGATTACGGCGAGCAGGTAAACAATGAAGAGGAGGCAGGGCTGGTACGGCGCGCATCTCCTCTTCAAACAGCTGATCGGCGGGGGTGCCAGGTGTCGGACCCCCGCCGACCTGATATTGATGACCTATTCTGAGGATAGGTCATCAATAAATTTAACTTGGAGAACCCCTTTAATCAGCGAGTAGAGAGCTTTGCTATGATGCAGGGTAGCTGCTCATGCCGTACCCTTCTGATGCCATTGTGTGCTTATATGTGTGGAGGCTCCTCCACATGCTAGAGCTGCAGGGACACAAAGACAAACTCTATATATAGCATACTAAATACCCACATCAGCCTGTATGTGAAGACTAACCCACACCTAGAGCTGTTTATAATTTCTACGCTGCTTTCTCTCAATTATTAGGGATAGGCAGAACAGGTGGCACTGGAATATTTTTCAAGTAAGAGTGAATATCAACAACCAAAAATGGGTCTGCGGCTCTTTTATGGAAGCAGTGTGTATGACTTTGTTATGGCATCACTGTTGTGGAAGCACTGTGATGGCTATGTTATGGCAGCACTGTGTATGTCTCTGTTATGGCAGCACTGTGCATGGCTCTGTTATGGTTACCATGTTGGTTGCCATGTTGTGGAAGCACTGTGTGTGGCTCTGTTATGGCTGCTATGTTGTGGAAGCTCTGTGATGGCTCTGTTAAGGCAGCACTGTGTATGGCACTGTTATGGAAGCACTGTATAGCTCTTTTATGGTGGCACTGTTGTGGAAGCACTGTGTATGGCTCTGTTCTGGTGGCACTGTTATGGCAGCACAGTGTATGGCTCTGTTATAGTTGCCATGTTGTGGAAGCACTGTGTATGGCTCTGTTATGACTGTACTGTTGTGGCCGCATTGTGTATGGCTTTGTTATGGCTGCCATGTTCCAGAAGAGCTGCGTATGGCTCTGTTATGGTGGCACTGTTATGGCAGCACTGTGTATGGCTCTGTTATGGCTGCACTGTTGTGGCAGCACTGTCTATGGTTCTGTTATGGCTGCACTGTTGTGGAAGCAATGTGTATGGCTCTGTTATGGTGGCTTTGTTATGGAAGCACTGTATAGCTGTGTTATGCTGGCACTGTTGTGGAAGCACTGTGTATGGCTTTGTTATGGTGGCACTGTTGTGGAAGCACTATGTATGGCTTTGTTATGGCTGCCATGTTGTGGAAGCACTGTGTATGGCTCTTTTATGATGGCATTGTTCCGGAAGTGCTGTGTATGGCTCTGTTATGGTGGCACTGTTATGGCAGCACAGTGTATGGCTCTGTTATGGCTGCCATGTTGTGGAAGCACTTTGTATGGCTCTGTTATGGCTGCACTGTGTATGGATCTGTTATGGTGGCACTGTTGTGGAAGCACTGTGTATGGCTCTGTTATGGCAGCAATGTGTATGGCTTTGTTATGGCAGCCTTGTGTATGGCTCTGTTATGGTGGCATTGTTATAAAAGCACTGTATAGCTCTGTTGTGGAAGCACTGTGTATGGCTATGTTATGGTGGCCATATTCCGGAAGCGCTGCGTATGGCTCTGTTATGCTGGCATTGTTATTGCATCACAGTCTATGGCTCTCTTAGGGCTGCCATGTTATGGAAGCACAGTGTATAGCTCTGTTTTGGTGGCATTGTTATGACAGCACAGCGTATAGCTCTGTTATGGTGGCACAGTATATAGCTCTGTTATGGTGGCACTGTTGTGGAAGCACTTTGTATGGCTCTGTTTTGGTGGCACTATTATAGCAGCACAGTGTATAGCTCTGCTATGGTGACATTGTTATGGAAGCACAGTGTATAGCTCTGCTATGGTGGCACTGTTATGGCAGCACAGTGTATAGCTCTGCTATGGTGGCATTGTTATGGAAGCACAGTGTATAGCTCTGCTATGGTGGCACTGTTATGGCAGCACAGTGTATAGCTCTGTTATGGTGGCACTGTTGTGGAAGCTCTGTGTATGGCTCTGTAGTTGCTTTTCCTGGACATGGAATAATCACCCAGATGACATAAAGGCATGGTTATAAAGCTTTTACAACATTCTGATGGCCATTGCTGGTAGATATATTAGTGAAATTTACATGACAAACTCCCTTTAACTGTACATAATATTTCATGGTCTGACTCATGATTTGTATGGGGCAAAAATGTGATTATATCATAAACAGTCCTTTTTTGAAGCATCCTTTAGTTTTATTTGCCTTTCCAGCAGCCACCTCTCATCAGCCACTACAGTTAAATCTTTTTCAGTTGCAGTTTTACCCAGTTAATATTATAGTATTATTTAGTACATAATTGTATATTTGGATTCCTCAGTCAGTTTACACTTAGCCACATTGATCCTCATCTGCAATTTCTCCACTCAAGCCCCCAGCTTCTTCTAATCCCTCTGTGATATTATATTATCTTCCTCTGTGCTGATTACCTTACAGAGCTTATCATCTGCAGATATTAAGATTCTACTCTTTAATCTCTACACGGCCATTAATAAACGGATTAATAAGAAGAGGGTCTACTACTGTCCTCAGTGGAACCCACGGGTGACTTTGAATTTGAGACTGTACCATTTATAACAACCCTTCATTTCCTATCACTGAACCAGTTGTTAAACCATTTATACGTATTCTCCCCTAGTGCCAGCATTCTCATTTTATGATAGACCATCAAACGCCTTTATAAGTCTTTAATACACATCACGCTGTTCCAGTATCAAACATACCTCCTCTAATCGAGGCCAGATCAGGTCAGTCTATGTTACATGTGTCATTCTACGGGCTATTGGCATAACTATGATTCAAAGGCCCCAATTACGGTACAAAATAGAATGGGGCCTCATCAACTGGTATAAGATTACTAGTGTAAAATTAAAACATAATTATCAGCATAAGTAGCAATAATTTAAAGGTATGTATAATTGCACTACATATCTGAAAACCCACAATATAGTAAAAAGTCACCATATTGTTATTCCCCACAAAAAGCTACAATGCACTGTATTTGCACGTGACCTCTGGGCCTCATATGGAGTGCTATGGCAATAGATACAGCCAAGCTAAAATCACTCTGGATAGGTCGTTAGTATCTAACTGGTGGGGGTCCGACACCCGGGACCCACGCCGATCAGGTGTTTGAGAAGGCACTAGAGCTCCTTACCAAGCACAGCGCCGTAAATTGTATGGCAGCCATGCTTGATATCACAGCTCAGCCCCATTCACTTCTATGGGGCTGAGCTGTGTCTAGGCCATGTGACTAATGAATGTGTTGTCACTGGCCTAGGAAAAGCTAAGAGAAGGCTCTGGCGCTACTGTGAGTCCTGATCAGATACTGATGACCTATCCTGAGGACAGGTCATCAGTATTAAAATCTCAGAAAACCCTTTTAACCTTCAAATCCCTTGTCTCCCCAGAGGTTTGCCTCTTGAGAATCATTGATGTGATTGTACAAGAGATATATGATAGGCTGTTCTTTCAGGCAGGAAAAGTGATCATTATGGCATGAAAGTCAGCAGATCAGCCTAGTCTTTCTCAGTGGTTAAAGGGGTATTCCAGTTACCATAAATATAACTTATGTTTTAGACTAATTCATCATCAATAATTACCTAATATAATGTCAATTTCACATATTTACTGTTCAGTAGTTATAAAAGTAGTTTTCTTCCTCTGCTATCCACTGTGTTCCTCATAAGTTACCATGGCATCGACCTGTAGTTCTGAGCCTTTGTTAGGTTGAGCATGCTCAGTGTGTTGAAATCAATTCTTTAGCTAAATGTCAGTGTGCTGCTGATTACTGAGAAGAGGGGGCGTGACTGGACTGGAATATCAAGCAGCCAATCAGTAAACAGCAACACTCATGAACAAGCACAGACTTACAGCAGGAAAGCTAGGGATTGTTGGGATTGTGGTTTTGTGTCGGAAGATAAGGAGCCATGATACTCTCAGTGTGCTGCAGGCTCACACAGGAACTAGACAAATGGATTGCAAGGTAACTTGAAACTCTGGTTACATGTATAGGTATGGGTTCTGGTAGGGTCATAGCTTGCAGCCTTAATGCAGTTTTTCAAAAATTAAGTTACTTTACCAGAATACCCCTTTAAGAGCTGTTATATTGCATAAATTGCTATTTATGAGTAGAGGATTCTCTTTGATAAAAGATGGGATAGGTAAATAAACTGTAAACTTACTGCTACATAATACAATACATTAAATTGATTACTACACTTGGAATAATGATCAAGAGAAGGTTTTGGGTATACTGGTTACAAGTAAGCTAAGCAGCAGTACTTGATACCGGACAGAGGCTACAAAGGTAAATAAGAATTAGTGTGTATAAGAGAAATAAAAACCAGCAATCAAAATTTAATACTGCCCCCTATATAGTATATCCTTTACAGGTGATATTTTTCATAACAAAGTTCAATTCAAAGAATTTGGTACATTAAAGGAGCAATTGTTTATATATAGTTTACATATATTGCTAACTCACTACCAATATTGTTACAGTGTAATCTGTTACACCGTCAGTTGCATCCATACATTTTAAACCTTTTCATTATGGCAACCTGATCATGTGACTTCAATCTGACCACCAGCCCAGAGTTTACTGTAATTTGTAGACAGCAGTAGTCAGTCTCCCAGCAGTCACTCTGTGTTTATTACAGGATGAAAAATCATGGAAAATAATGCACTCATACAATAGATGCAAACATTATATATGGAGTTAGCCCTCACTCTGATATGATAAAATCTGAGAATCTCAGCCAGTATATTTTGATCAAAACACATCTGTGCCCGCCTACCAGTAACAAGGTGTTCTCAGTCAGACAGGTCCTACTCTAAACCAACCTATGCTGTTGGGCATCTACATTCAGATGCCCAATGGCATAGGTAGGTTTAGCGTAGGACCTGCCTGACTGAGACCACCTTGGCGTGGGTAGGTGGGCACAGATGTGTTTTGATCAAAATATATTGTCTGAGATTCTCAGATTTTATCATATCAGAGTGAGGGTTTAGTCTATATATATATATATATATATATATATATATATATATATGTTTGCATCTATTGTGCATTATTTTCCTGTGATTTTTCTTTTATAAATGTAGCCATGCACATCTGCATATTCAGTTATCATATTGTGCAGGATTTTTTAAATCTTTTTTTCCCATGGTTTTTGAATTATAGGATGACATAATCACCTATAAAATCCCTCCTGGCAACTCTCAGGCACCTCTCCACCCTCCATGTTCCTCTGTATACCCCTGTATCCTGTTGTAGAAAAAATGTGTCTCCATCTGAAGGTCCAGGAGTGCAGACATATAGTAGATGTATACTGTGCTTGGCTGTAGTTATATAAAATTCTTGACTTACAAAGCCTGTCTATGCCATCTGTGTGTGCTCACCCTCCAGTGTATGGGATGTAGCTTCACATTGGTCTCCCTGATCCCAGCATGTAAGAGCTGACAGGGGAGAGAGATGACATGGCAGAGAGGGCATACAGGTTTAAACAGCACCACATAAGAAAACATGGAGATTCTGCAGTGTGAGGGGATCACAGCTGTGTTACTGATCTGTCTTGACTGCCATTACACAAGACATATACAAGAGCCTCAGGTTCTTTAATTATTGCCTGTCCTGCACTATATAAGGCTGCAGCATTCATGTGCCATATAACGGGGCATCACCCCTGCACTTTGTAAGAAAGCAGTGGCTGGAGAACTCGACCACCATCGCAGATAAGCCCACTAGAGGAAAAGGTAATTAAAACATAATTTTTTTATTTTACACCATTTGGGGGCTTGTCTGACATTTTTGTTTATCGTAGTCAACTCTTTTAAGTACTAAACCTAGGCTGCATATTTAAAGAGTTACGAAGTCTCTCCTGTCCCAGTCCTTTTTGGGATATCTATGGGGTCATACATGACTGCAAAGTTTAGTAAAGCTAAATGGTAAATTCTTTACAGAGATCACATGCTGTCCTTTACTGGGTCACAGCTTAAGTCTCTGCCCATTAAAACAGCAGTGCTTTCATAAGCTGATTGGAGGTCAGTATTGGGAATACACCAAAAGAGCATCTGATAATTTTACAAAGATTACTGGCCCTCGGCAGAATAATAATAGGATAAGAGTCATGATTTCAAGCTGCCAGTTTTACATTTTCCCCAGTCTGAGAGGGGCTTAGTCATATGATATTTGATATCTGTGTGTAGAGAGATGTAGCTGACATTCAGTACAAAAGGTCAAATTACTGGCCTAAAAAACAGTTGTGAAGATAGCAATTACTTGATGCTGCAATGTAAAAAATATGCAGTAAATCGTTACAGTATCCTTATAACATAAATGTAAGGGGATGGCCACACGGTCAGGTTTCCTCTAGTTTTATGATCCACTCCTAATTTTGGCTTCCAAAACAGCACAAGCAAACCTGACCAGGTGGTCGTACCTTAAGGTTCACATATAAACAGATGACGGATGATTTTTCTTTCTTCACCAACATTTTAAATAAATGAAAGGCAAAATGAAAGAAAGTGACGGTTTAAAAGGGCAACTTGAAAAATGAGTGTTAAAGGGGTTCTCCAGGCTTTTAATATTGATGACCTATCCTCAGGATAGGTCATCAATATCAGATCGGCAGGGGTTCGACACTCAGCACCCCCACGATCAGCTGTATGAGGAGACGGTGCACGCAGTGTGCACTTGCCGTCTCCCTTCTCTCTTCCTGTTCGATGCTACTTTGGCCTAAACAACAACAGCAGTAGGCAGAAAGAGAGACGGGAGACGCCACAAGAGCACTGCACACGCCGTCTCCTCATACAGCTGATCGGCAGGGGTGCCGAGTGTTGGACCCCCGCCGATCTGATATTGATCATCTATCCTGAGGATCGGTCATCAATATTCAAAGCCCGGAGAACCCCTTTAAACCCACCCCTCATACCAAATGTCAAACACCACAAATGGCACTAGTCCTATAAAAAAATGTTTTATATATTTATTTACACATATTCAATTTTAGCTTAAGAATTAAAAAAAAATGTCCTTTATCTATAGTACCAGCCTATATGGGCAGGGCTACTTATCGGCTGCCATGTACCCACTTTCCCCACAATTCCCTTAAATGCTACTGCTGGTGAGAGCTGCTGTGCATGTGTAGGGATGAATCCAGGAACAGGCAGTTAAAACAGACAGCACTGTGCAAGGATGAGAAGGCCACATGTGTGACCACCTTATTCAAGTACCACCGGCGAACGTTATATACTGAAAATTAATTTAATGAGTTATATTTTTGGAAGATCTGCCACTTCAGCTGAATGTATGTTAGTGAGAAACCCCTTTAATTTAAAATCAAGGTAGTTATATTGCACAATGTTTAAATTCTCATTTTGTCTTGTGACTATTTGTCTTACATAATATTATACGGAGTATAGTATAGAATAGTATAGTACAACACCAATGAGAACAAGCAAAAATCAATAAACCAATCCAGGAAAACCTTGAAGTAACAGCGGGCAAAGAAGGCAAGCCAGTGTTTTTTGTTTGCTAGCCATACTTACAGTAAGTCTCTACTTTTAACTACTGTGTATATAGAGAAAAAAAAAATCAATCGAAAATGATTTGTTATGGTTTACTGTTTCTAAGCAACAAGCGTTGTGGGTCTATTGAATGTGGTCACTGGACCAAGCTCCAATCAATGATTTATTCACATGTTGGGTAGGATCGGTGGTTTGTATCATACTGATCTGTGGGACAGAATTATAATTAGTTGTGACCTGGTTTGATTGATAGGTGCAGATTTTTTTTTAATGAGTAAAGGTAGCCATACCCATTAGTCTAAATTTGATCAAAACAGGGGATTTAAGGTAAACAATTGTTTTAGCTGACCGATGACAGACTATTATCGTCTGAAAAGAAGTTTTGCTGCGTTGCTGCATTTTATATTTTTGTTTGATAGCCAGATGAAAGAACTTTCTTTGAAAGAAAGTTCCCAGAAAGATCTTTCATCCATCATGTGGTTTCATTGAAAACATATGGGCAGTTTGAACAACCGTAATAGTCAATATGGACTAAATATGTGTAAGCAGATGACAGTGTGTTCAACTGCTGTTCAATCATCAAGCAACTGCTGTCTAATGTGTATGGTCACCTTTAGTTACTGACTGATGGACTATGGGTGTCATTATTGTTGACAAACTTTCCCAGAAGACATCTGGTAAAACTTCTCGGGAGACTCAATGAGTTCTTTTATATGTTGTAATCACAAAAATCTCTTTACACTCGCTGTACAATAACAAATATTATGAAAAACAATAACAATATGTTGCAAACTAATTCCTGATATAGAACTGGAGTAAGAGTTAAAGTGCACCTAACTTTCAGCAAACCCTGGCTTAATCAATGGCACAGTGACTGTTCTGACCATTATATGACATGTATCTGGAAATCTTTAGACGTTTTCCTCTGTGCATGGTGAATGTTTATGGTGGTGGGTGGAAACCAGCTTCCATCCACTGCACACCGAAAGTGGAGGAGAATCTGCATCATAACCTTCTCTTACTCACTCAGAAGCAGACTCAAGATCATGGAGGACATTACAGAGAAGCACTGACCTGTATGGTTGTAAATTTAGCAGCTGTGCTGAGATATAAACTTCCTAGGTAGATGTGCAGTCTCTTTAGTGTCTGGAATCACTAATGTTCCTGCTCACTCCTCCCCTCACCTCTCCATAGACTTGTATTGACATGTGTAATATGATACTTCAGCATAGCTTGTCCATCTTGAGACAAATTCAAAGCATTTTTCAAACAAAAAAGCAATTATCGAGGGGGAAAGGTAAAGAGCTGATATCATGAGAACAAAATATTTTTCTAGGATAAGACATATTACAAAGTTTCTTATGGTTGCTAGTACTAATGATTTATGTATAGTTGTGTGAAAAGTTACAAGTCATCTGAAACAATAGGCAATAAGTTGATTCATAGCCCCTGCCTTCCAAGGTTCTAGTTGGTACAACTGATTACAAAGTGGGAACGGTAAACCTTTGAAATAAAGAAACACATCTACAGGTAGAATGTCATCTTATGATCAAATTTATTAGTAATGATATATGGAGAAATAGGGGTCATGCACTATGCAGTACAAAAGACCTAAATATCTGGTCATAGCAAATAAGAAGTGAGCTAATACTTGAAAACATAGAAAGGCCGCGATTGTCTCATTGAACACTTATATTTGCTGTTAAATGGGAGAAATGGAGATCACATTATCATTGTGTTCTGCAGTAAGCGCATGCTAAAGGAGTTTTCCAGGATTTGGATACTGATGTACTATTCTCAGGATAGTTAATCAATATCATATTGGCAGGCGTTCAATACCCTGCACGCTATTTTAGCCAGCTGCTGCCACCGGAAAACAACACCATGTGTGGAAGGCACTGTACACTGTATAGTTTCTGCCGCCAGCATACTGCAGCTCAGTAAACTGACACCGCTGCTACACAGTGTAGGGAGCCTTCTGCTTCCAGTTCCATCCACTGTATAGTTTTCTACACCGCTGTCTGCCGCAGCTGATTGGTGATGGTGCGTGTTTGTGTGGAAGGGGGTGTGTCGACACCCACCAATCTGATATGGATGATGACTATCTCCCTGAGATAACCTAAAAGGATTGGGCATGTTGAAATCTAAGGGGCCGTTCAGATGGCCGTGGTATTGCAGATCTGCAAAAATGCGGATCCGCAATACCATGAATGCCGACCAGTGTGTGTTCCGCAATTTGCGGAACACACGGCCGGGCACCCCATTCTAAATGCCTATTCTTGTCCGCTATTGCCATATTCTATTTTTTCTTGTGGAGCCGCAGCACGGAGCCGTGGCTGCCCGCTCTCATTGAAGTGAACAGGACCGCATTTATTCAGCAAAATTGTGGAATAGATGCGGACATATTCACACAGTCGTGTAAACGGGCCCGAATTGCTTGATCTGGAAGGCTTTCATTGATATTTGGCTGGCCAATTTGACTGACATTTAATGCAGTGGCGTACATAGAGATGTAAGGGCCCCATAGCAAGGATCCAACCAGGCCCCCCACACCGGACAGAAGGGTTTCCTCCTAAACCCTTTTCAATGACCCTTGGGCCATTCTTCCACTGCTTCATTTGCTAAAAGTTGTTCCTTTAGGCCGCTTTCACACGGGCGTGATTTCCGCGCAGGTGCAATGCATGAAGCTAACGCATTGCATCCGCACTGAATCCTGACCAATTCATTTCAATAGGTCTTTTCAGATGAGCGTTTGTTTTCACACATCTGTTATGCGTTGCGTGAAAATCGCAGCATGTTCTATATTCTGCGTTTTTCACGTAGCCCTGGCCCCATAGAAGTGAATGGGGCTGCGTGAAAAACGCATTGCATCCGCAAGCAAGTGCGGTTGCAATGCGTTTTTCACTGATGGTTGCTAAGAGATGTTGTTTGTAAAGCTATGGGGAAGCCCCATAGCAGTCACGTGGTCTGCCGCTAAAGCCCCTGCTTTAATGTGTACTGCCAGTTTTAGGAAATGGCTACAGGTGCAGATTTTACACAATGGATTTTCAAACATCTCACTGACATGCTTTGGACAGCGTCCACAATGAATAAGAACATAGCTTGACATGCGGTGCAGATCTTAAATCCACAGTGTGTCAGTTTCTGCTGCAGATTACACCCTCTGCTCAAATCTACAGCAAGCTCATATAACTCATGCAGACTTCGCAACAGGTTCCTTGTGAAGTTTACACTAAATATACATCCAATCTAGACGTCCCCTCAGGGTGACTGGTTAGATAAAACAAGCAATCAGTAATGTGCGTATAATTGCTGACACTTTATAGCAGTGATGGAGGACAGGGCACATAGATGTACAGTATAATTATAGTTATTTACAGTGTAGAAAGAGGTCATTTACATGGATACTGCGCTGGTCATTAAACAGAATACAAGAGCTGCTTTCTCATAATCTTGCTTTTGTTTTCAGCTGCTGATTTTGGTTAACATTTTATTGATAGCTTGTTTAACGTGAGTGGTTGAGCTTCTTCTTCTGGTCTTTCCTTGAATCATTTTCCGCCGTTTTATTTCACGACAAAGCTCATAAAACACTTCCGTGATGTTCCCTTCCCCGGTGCAGGCTGAGCACTCATAGAAAGCACAGGCCAGTTCTGTTGCTAGTTTCTCACCTTCTTCTGTGCTAACTTGACGAGAGTGACCAAGATCTGCTTTATTTCCCACGAGAATAAATGTGACATTTTTTGGTTTCTTTACTTCATCTAACAGGTTCTTAAAAGTCATGACGTCTTCAAAGCTTCCCCTGTCAGTTATATCATATACAATTATAAAGCCTTCTCCCCAGCGGATATGTCCTTCTCTCTGCAATGGGTCTTCCTGAACAAAGAAAGTGAAGAAAAATGCATTATTATAATAAAAGATGGTAATAAATCTACACTGAGAATAATGTTAGCAAGAAATTCTTAAAGGGGTTAGCCTTATCTAACCATTTCCATGGTAACATGGGACTAAGCGCTGGCCCTATGTGGTCGAGCTTATGGAAACAGCTGAAAGGGCTAGTGGTCTGCTGTTTGTATAACTCCCATTGTAGTGAATGCTAACCACGCAAACAGCAGAGCAAAATAAGCTACTCTGCTTCTGTAACAATCAACCAACAGGTGGTACTTAGTCCCATCCCCATGGCGAGATGGGACAACCCCTTTCATGTGACATTGTCAACAAATGGAAAGATGTGTTTTTTATTTTTATTTAGACACATGAAGAACTGATGTTCAAGTCATGATCATGTTGTTCATGTTCAAGGTCTACCTAACCTCCTATCCTCAATTCTGTCATAATTTTACTTTTTTATTGCAAAGTCTACAGATGATGTCATACATGTTGGTCCAGATTCCTCCTTCCCTTCATAAGAGGGATAACAATTTTTTATCCTTCTCAAATCTTGTAGTCCAAGAGAGAACACAGTGACACTTTTTGTAGTAAGTGATCCTATAATGTTACATTATAGCTTGCACATTTCTCTGTCTTACCAAAACACCCTTTTGGTAAATTATAGTCCTGTCCCCAGGAAAGTCCCAAACCTCCCTGAGAACAGACCATTTTCGGCAGTGCTTGTATTAGTCCTGTCCATTTTTTCTCTGGGACAGCCCAAATTTGCCAGGATTGTCTCTGACAATTAGGGACAGTTCCTGCAAATTGGGCACTGTTGTCAACTGTGCATTATGTGGCTCAACACGTCCAGATAATCAAGTTTACACTTCTCATTCTATTGGTTGAGAAATGCAGATTCCAGCATGAAAAAGTCTGTATTTACTGAAGATTGTGTTGTTCAGTGTGCAAACATGTTAGTAGGATTAGCAACCCTAACTTCTCTTAACCCATAAAGGCAATAGGATATGCCACAAATGTCTGAAAGGTGCAAGTCCTTCCTCAAGAACGAGGCCTCGCTGTGAATGGAGAGCAAGCCATGCAGGGCTATCGACAAGTTCTCGATGGTACCCACAGTAATTAATCCTGTTCAATACACAGAATTTCTCAGAAAGCTTTCTCTGCATTTGACAGGTTTTGTCAGGGTTCATTGGGACTTTTAAAGGAGTTGTCTGGGTTCAGTTCTAAACCCAGACATATCGCTTTTTTCCCCCACTCAGCTAGGTGGAAGCCTCTGCCTAGCAGTGTAAAAATCTAAACAAAAAAAGCCCTCGCCCTGCACAATACAGCGCAGGGCAAGGGAAAGCATTGGAGCATGAAATGCTCCGATGCTCATGTCAGAGGGGTTGAGTGGGGGGAAAACGGGATATTTCCAGGTTCAGCTCTGAACCCAGACAACCACTTTAATTAGTTTTAGATAAATTTAGCTTTAGTGGCTATATTAAATCAGCCATAATCGCTATTTATTCTAACCCCTTTGGTACAGTGTGTTCTTCTGGGTTTTCTTGAGGTCCATGTAGTATCAGTAATGGAACCAGGAAAGGGAGACTCATCTCCCCCATACTTTCTCCTTAAAGGGAATCTGTCAGCTCTGAAACACCCCCAAAGTCTATTAAGTGGTGTATAGTGTAAGTGACGAGTCCGATTATAACATTTTTATCTTCATACTTCATAATTTTTATCTTCAAATTGGCTTTCTGACATTGTGCTCCAACAAACCAGTAAAATGCCTTGAGAGGACTCCTGCACTTGCACACATAATGGAGAGGACTTGAAGAGAAATCCTCTAAATGCATTTTACAGGTGGTTTATGGGATCATAGCTTCACAATTAGAGCATGAAGATAAAAATTACATAATCAGTGTCACTTACATTGTACGCCATTTACTCTAGTATTTGAACAGACACCCATATCAAAGGTTTGAAAGAAGGACACGCAGAAAATAAAATAGGTCTATATGCAGACAATGTGATCCTAATATTAAATGACCCTGCTCCAAGATACCCTAAACAGATTCAGCAACCTATCATACTATAAAGTGAATAAGAAAAACTTTCAAATTCTCAGCATAGGAATCCCACATAAAATCTAACAAAATCTCTCCACTAAATTACATTACCAGTAGAATCCCTGCTGCTTAAAATACTTAGGAATCTCCATGAGGGTGCATTCACAAGCATTTGCAGCCAAGAATAGGACATGTTCTGTCTTTTGTGGAATGGACATACGGATATGTAAAGCATGTCCATTCTGCAAAAGATAGAACATGTCCTATTTTTTGCTGCAAATGTGGACCATGGACCCATTAAAGTCTATGGTCCACAACAAAAAGAGATGCCACCTAGATTCCACATGAATGTCATCCATATTTTGCAGATCTGTGTTTTAAAGACCGCAAAATACATACAGTCACGTGAATGTACCATAACTCTGCCTACTTCTTGCGCTATTTAACAAAAACTTTAAAACCTTCTTCCAGATCATCCAGAAAAAGATGCAATTATATACTAAAATCCCCCGTTCTAGTAATATCTATATCCAATGCCTTCTTTAATCAACTGTAAAAAGTACACAGTTTGCAGTTTTGAGATTAAAATAGAAGTTAGGTGGTATGAGTCTTTCAGATTGAAACACTACTGTCAAGCAACAATACCATCAGACAAAGTTTTGGTGGCAAAACACAGCAAGTCAAGGGTGAACTTTGAACTTAAAGTGGCCCTGGAAATAAAACCTAAAAGTGACCCCATGTTGTAGGCAAATCCAAAGAAAGGACACATCCAAGAAGGGAAAATAGGAGTAAGCAGGGCCAGCAATATTTTGCAGCACAAAAAACCACCCCAGTGGAACCAAATACCACAGTGCAGCACAAAATACTGCCACCCTGATGCAGTATTCAACCGTATCACTGTCTAGAGGATAACTATATAGTTGAGCATCATATTGTTATGAACCTGGGCTATGGCAATGGGGGGGGAGGGGCTTGAGCAGCCCCTGGGTATCATCCCACTGGGAAATTTCCCTGCAGGGCTTATGGCCAATCCGTCTCTTGACTAAGTAAACTATAGGTCCAAAGGAACACGTCATTGGTTAGTAACTGTTATCCCTGCCAGTGCCCCTGACACACAAAAAAACAATGCATCTCCTGATAATCACACCCAGAGTATTAAACCTGTACAAACTTACAAACCTAAATACCAAAAGAAATGTAGAATTTGTGTTATTTCAATTTTCCCCTTAAAATGTACACATTTTTATCAATATATAATATGTATCCCAAAATTGTGCCATTAAAAAACTACAACTCATCCTGTGAGCCACCATACAGCTATGTCAACATAAAATTAAAAAAATGGCTTTCAAATGCAAAAACAGAAAAAAAAAGTTGTTGCCTCAACATTGAGAATAGCTGTGCTCTCAAGGGTTAAAAAGTATCTATAACCATAAGGGTCATCATTGAAGCAATGACCTTTATACACTTAAGCCACCTTTTAGATTTGTTCATACTTATCAGAGGAGTAACAAAGATCTATGGAGGACCCATAGCAAAACTTAAATTGGGGCCCTACACCACCAGGACCACCATTAGCAGCATGAATATGAGGAGCTTATTATGATTATGTTGGTTTTCCTAATGCACACACTGATGTCACAAAGGTGTGATAACATACTCCATGATGTACAGAAATGAATCAGTGATGTCACAGCGCAGAAATAATGCAGAAAGTAATGCACTCTGTTACTGTCTACATACATCACTAACTGCACACATGTCTGAGTGGAGATGGACCCCCTTAGTTATTGTGGCCCCATAGCAGCTGCTCTGCCTGCTACCCTGATAGTTACACCCAAGTTTTAGAAAATATCCAAAATAGACACTAAAAAAGTAAAAGATATCATGTAAATAAGTGCCCCATAGAGCAATATGTCCATACATACAGGGGATTTGGGGACCCCTGTGTGACCCCCTGTTCTTGTGATCACTGGGGGTTCCAGCCCGCAAACCCACAGAGGTCATCCATTTTATCATCCATCATGTGGATAGGTGATAACTATTGTTTGTGGGTCAATCCCTTCAGGCACTCAGCTATCTCCGGCAAACACACAGAAGTGAATAGAGTAGTGGTCACACAGCGCACTACCACTCCATTCACATAAGGAACCTTATTGCGATCAGTCAGGATAAAGCTGTCAGACCCCTAGAGTTCATACCTATCCTGTGGGCCAACCTCTTTATAGAAATGCTGTTTAATCTCCAGAAATTGATGAGAAAGACACTTTAGTCAACAGTTATCTTGGTCTCCCACATAGGTAACAGATGGTGATGACTACTTATTGCTGCCATGACAATCATCTTATAGACTGTCGTCAGGATTTTCATGTTTTTCATTAAAAGACATGTGAATTTTCATTATAATAAATTGTTATCTTTTATTATATTATATTGCTCATTTGTGGTTTATTATTTCTGTCTTCTTGATGGTTAGTCCTCATGATTAAGATTAGGATCTACAAGATCAAGACTCAACAGAAACCTCATAAAATTTTAATCTAAAGTCCACATCAAACCTTCAGTCAAAATAAATATCATGTGCAGTGTGCTAAAGCTTTGATGCTGCAGCCTAAGAGCGTGAGGGTATGTTTGCATATGTAGCAGTGGATCCCCATTGACCGCAACAGGGTCCAGCAGTGATCCAGCCTTTCTGGAATAAATGCTGGGTTTCAGACAGTCAAAAACCATGCAACGGTTTTTGTCCACCTGAGAGCCAGCATTTGATGCGAACATTCCCTGAGTAGATGTACGTCATATCACATGAACATATTCACCAGTAACCTTCAGACATTGACTGTGCAGAAATAAATCATTTACCATTTATAACATGAGCACAAATACCTCGGCAGGCACCTTAGCTTCCATTATTCACCAGCGGTAAAACAATATGAACACTTTCTTTTAAAAAGCCCTTTGATTTTCCCCAAGGACACCTGTTCCTGATGTGCTCAATAGAAACCCTTGATTCCTGCGTGGGAGCAGAAGGGATAAAGCTACTAATAGGATGCAGCAAATTCATTCCTGCTACAGAGGACACACGCACAATACATCTCCAGTCCTGATTTTTTATGTAAATCTCAAAGCTAAAAAAACATAATGTGAACTAATCCTCCACAGCAAGAATAATCTTACGTTCTGTTTGCTTGAGCTGACCAGGATTAAGCTGGTGTCATAATAGTTTTTTTCCCTGGTATTTTAATGGGTTTTTTGGCTGGTGTTTTGCGCAGCTTTTTTTAGGCACAAAAACACCAGCTACAGAAGCCTATGGGAGTTATTAAACACAGGACAAGCAGGTGTTTGCTTTCGAAGCACCATGAATACTTTACAATAAAAAAACACAAGGAATACAAAAAAGCAACCAGATTCCACTTTTCATTTTCTAAAAATGAAATATGGTATATGATTGGTTGCTATGGGTAACTAAGGCCTTGTTCACATGTTAGCTATTTGATCAGTTATTTCCATCAGTTATTGTGAGCCAAAAGCAGGTGCGGGCCAAAAACACAGAACAGTTGCAGATATTTTCATTATACCTGATCTCTGTGTAGCCTCCACCCCTGGTTTTGGCTCACAATAACTGATGGAAATAACTGATCAAATAACTGATATGTAAACAATCCCTTACTGATGTGTGAACAACCCCTAACTGATGTGTGAACAAGGCCTTAGCCAGTTTTCCTTTACACCAGTTTTGATAAATCTCCCGAACTATATTGCCAAAAATTAACTAAAAACACCTAAAAATCAGGTGCTCTTTAAGGCTTTTTTTACGTTAAGACACCCACAACTCAAAGCTGTGTTTGTCAGTACACTTACAGGGGAGAATTTATCATCCCTACACCAGTTTTTGAAGCGCAACTGTGCCTAAATCTGGGTCAAAGAGGCATTTCTATGCTTCCCTCTCCACTTTGCAAAGGGGGGCGCATTGGGGCAGGACCATCCGCTTTGGCATATTTATTATCATTTCTGTATAAAATCTCAATTTCACTTGAGACGCACTGACTGCTGGAGGATGCGCTTAATTTATATTTACAGTTTTTGATAAATCTCTCCCACAGTTCCAATTTCCTATGTAATTACCTTGATAGAGGAAACTCGATTAATGTTGAAGTTAGGATTTTTACAATGACATACTAATTTCTATACTAAGAAGGAATAAGGTTTAAAATGCCTTACTGTTGTTCAGACAATAATAATATTTTAACAGCCATGGGATCCGCATGTGGAATACCTAAAACTATCAGCAATTAGGGGTACTCTGCATGCAGATCAAAAATATGTGGGCACCCTTAGAGGGTTTCTCTGGAAATTAAGAAAATGAAAATACTTAAATATTACTTTATTATAAATATATTCCCAAATTCCTTTCATTAGTTATAATGGCTCCTTTTGTCTGGGGAGCAATCGTTAGGAGAAATAAAATGGCTGCCGTCCTATTGGCACACACAAAACCTGTCCTAATAACACAACAGGATAAGTGTCACGAATGTGCCTGTATCAGGTTGAAGGCGATCGGCTAGACTTTCAAAAGTGACATAATTTGACATGTTTTCCTCTTGGTTTGGTTGCTGTTTACCACACCCCTTCCCCTCAGCTGTTGCGGGTGTGGTGATTGTCTTTCCCCTATTTATCCCTTCCTCTCCCAGTATCCCTTGCGGTTTATACTTTCTGCTTTCTTTGTTGTGTGTGGTGTGGTTCTCGGTGGAGATCCGGTTGCTGCAATTTCTGCATTAAGATAAGTGTGATTTTTCCTATTGTTTATCCTACTTTTAGGAGTTCATGAGAAGAAATGAAGTATAAAGAGGAGGGTAGGAATGTGGATAATGAGAGGCAGATCTTGTATGCAGTCTCCAGCAACATAGTATTTCATGTCTCCTCATGAATGCCATTCCCCAGAGATTCAGATGAAAATCTTATCAGCTGTATTCAGGATCAGAATTCCTGACAAGCAGAGCAGAGAGGAGGATGAAGCAGCTCTTTAGCTCAGTGATGTGAAGTAACTTGTCCTGCTGTGTGACTAGGACAGGTTTTGTGTGTACTAATAGGACAGCAGCCATTTTATTTCTCCTAATAATTGCTCTCCAGACAAAATGAGCCAATATAACTAATGAAAGGTATTTGAGAATATATATATTTTAATAAGGTAATATTTAAGTATTTTCACTTTATTAATTCCCGGAGAACCCCTTTAAATTCAATATCTAACCAAAGGTAAACCAATCGTCCCTCCTAATTACTGAGTTAAGGTGTTTCAGTCACACACATTACGAAGAGGTGCAAAAACCCAGCACATGGCTATTCAATCTGCAAAGAGAAACACTTCTAGTAGTATGAGTCATACTGAAGATCTTATTTTTAAAGTGGCACTATCTTAGGATTCTTATATTTCCTGTTGACCACATCCCCATGTTGTGATCCACAAAAACAATCCCCTCTAAAACTTAAAGGGGTTGTCTGGCCTTGGAACCAACAACCCCTTTTGTTCAGACCTGTGCCCCTGAAGCCCCTTAACATCAAAAAGGACGACTCACCTGTCCACGTTCCCACCACTGCTCCATTCCCGGGCTGCTTGCAGATCTCCATAGTGCTACAATGTAATGTTCAAGCCACTGTGACCAGTGAGGCCTGTGATTGTTCACATCAGTCACAGGACCCAGCCATTTCCTGGTCCCGCAGGAACTGGAAGCAGCCAGGAACTGAGCACTGATGGGACTGTAGACACTTGAGTCTTCCTTTTTTTATGTTGAAGGTCACAGGTCCAGACCAAAGTAGCTGGCTCCAAGATCGGACAAATATCTTTAAAGTGTACCTGAGTTTTCAAAAAAAGTTTGCATAATTGCTGTGCTTCTTAGTACAATCATAAATGTGTCGAGCAGTTATGTTTGGTCTTCCCTAAAGTCTCTTTCAGCCATATTATTGCCTGTTTCAACTAATTTCTCTCACAAGCAGGGAGTGTCTCCCTTCTGCCAGTACTGTATGCAGTGACCTCACTTACCATTATGTTTGTTTTCTTCTAGGGAGCTTAGAAAGCTGATTTTTATCACGCTCACGATCTCAGCTAGATCTGACACGCCCCCATCACCTGTGAGCCTCCCTCTGGGTTTCTGTTCCAGAGACGGATCTTGCTTGACAACAAGCAGTGGACTTCAACTTGGGTGGAAATAAGACTCCTAATGGTCATGATTTTACAATGTTTTTTCAGGTGGATGCAGGCATATTTTTTAAAATGAAGTGACTTAGAAATTTGCACTTGTTACCCCATTCTCTATTAAATGAAATTAAACTCTGTGAAAGTACACTGAGTCTTTAACCTTTATTACATGAGCCGAGTGCTCCCATGATCCTCCATACTTTTCAGACATTAGTGTTGTTTGGGATGCACTATTTGCAATGATTTAAAAAAAAATAATCTATACTGTCAACAGCTATTCTATAGGGCAGCTATTCTATCTATACCTGCCCTCATCGGACCACAGATGTTGCTGAGCTTCAAGTCAGTGAAATTTCTGTAATGGCTATTATTGTGAGGTTACAGTGTCTAGGAGTAACAACAGCTGGGTTATGAAGTGCCATAAAAACACACAGAACATGGCTATGGAGTGCTGAAGTGTGTAGCCCCTAAAAAAATTGCATTTCATCTATTACATCACTTACTACAAACTGAAAACTACAAACTGCCTCTAGTATGGACACCATCATAAGAACTATGGACAGGGAGCTTCATGATATAGATTTCCATGGTCAAGCAGCTGTACACAAGCCAGGATTACCATGCACAATGTCAAGTGTAGGCTGCAGTGGTGTAAAGCACACCACTACTGGACTGGAGTGATGAATCACCTCTCACTATCTGGCAGTCTGGTGGAAGAACCTAGGTTTTGCAGTGGCTCTGAGAATGCTACCACAAAATGTGAAATTTGATAGAGGGGAGAATACAGAATGGGGCTGTGTTTCAGGATTTGGCCCCTTATTTTCAGTCAAGTGTGATGCTAGTACAACAGCATACAAATATATTTTACATAACTGTAAGGCTCTTTCCTGTTACACTGCCCGATTGTTGGGCAGATTATCTGGAATGAACATTTCTACAAACACTTGTTCATAATAATCTGCTCATGAAAAGATCACCTAATGAACAAGCAAAACATTGGGTGAATTCATCTCTTGTGTAGACTCCTCAATCATGCACCCTGCTGCCCAGAATCAATGAATCTGTATGAGAATGAATGAGGATGGCGGTAGCCAACGCTTGTCACCATACAGTGGAGGTGATCACTGCATGTAAATGTAGCTCTTCACTTCCACTAACAAACAGAGAATGGGAATGGTCCCTTCCCAATAATTGTCTGCTCCATCAGGCAGTGTAAATCCACCACTATTTTCGACCAACTAGCTCTGCTTTCAAGACTCAAGACTGCATGAGCAATTTTCAAACCTTAGCTAGCCATACATATTAGATTTATAATCCCATATGAATGGCTAGTCATGGAATGTGTATGGTGGGACCTCCAACTCTCCTCCAACAGTAGAAGTCAGGGGAAATAAAGATTGGGCTGTTGAATTTCAACATGCTAGATTTTTTGGTCTCCGGGAATTAAGCTGCCACCAGAAATGTTCGGCCAACTGGTATCTCATGTGTATGGCCATCCTCAGTTCAAGTCCATGCTTGCTTTCTTACCCACTTCTCTTCTGTTATGTTGTCATGTCTTCTGCATGTCAACATCAGTAACTCTACAAAAAAATTAGCGCTCCTGTCTTATCTAGATTATCTATATGTTTGGAATATATTTCTTCTCTTTTATATTTGATTTCTAGAGATGCAATGAGATGACCCATTATCTGTGCTCTTGTACACACACTAACCCTACCACCTCCAGAGCTTTAGTATGTTTTGTCAAAGACTCAATGGGGGAGATTTATCAAAACCTGTGTAAGGAAAAACTGGCTTAGTTGCCCATAGCAATCAGTCAGATTCCACCTTTAATTGTTCAGCGCTCCTTTGGAAAATGAAAGGTGGAATCCGATTGGTTGCTATGGGCAATAAGCCAGTTTTTCTTTACACCAGTTTTGAGAAATCTCACCTAATGTGCTATAATGATCTTATGTGGCTGTTCAGGAAGCAGAAGATAGATGTGGGAGAAGATATTGCAGGAGATTTCCAACATAGTCGTGAGAGAGAAGGATGCAGCAGGTCAGAGCACGTTCACTGTGCTACAGTTCTATGTAGAACTTAGGCTACTTTCACATCTGCGCATTTCAGTACCGTTTTGTCCCTATTTATTGTCAATGGGGTCAAAACTGAACTGAACAGAACGGAGTGTACCAGAATGCCTTCCATCCAGCTTCATTTCATTCCCATGACGCACACAGAAGCGCTGCAAGCTGCATTTTTGAGTGTGTCCTGGGATGTGGAGCAAGATGGATCTGTCATGAAACACAATGTAAGTCAATGGTGATGGATCCGTTTTCTCTGACACATAAGAAAACAGATCCATCTAAGTGAATGGGGGACAGATCCGTGATAGCTATTTTAGAGATAATAAACCGGATCTGTTCATAACGGATGCAGACGGCTGTATTATCGAGATGGAAGCGTTTTTGCTGATCCATGACGGATCCAGCTAAAACGCAGATGTAAAAGTAGCCTTACTTATTGATGGGCTATCCTTAGAATATGTCATCAAACTGGCAGATGGTTTCAGGCACTCCAGCATAGGACAACTCAGGACAACACAGCTCCCACTCACTTGAAGCAGCACTACACTAACCAATCCCAACCACTACACAGTTGATGGAGTTCTGGTGCCCGGTTTCTGGTGCCAGGGCATCTGAAAACGACTGATGATCAGGAGTGCTGGGAGTCAGACCCCTGCCGTTCTGATATTGATAACATATCCCAAAGATCGGTTATCAATAATAAGTCCTATTAGACTCCTATAACTACAGTAGATGGCCTTCTTTCAGTCGTTTTTTTTTTGCCTAAGATATACATTGCAAAATATAATCACAAGGATTTTCCTTTCCTGCAAGTTTTTGAGTAAGACTTAAAGGGGTATTCCGGCAAAAAATATGCTTCAATAGCAATCCCTTCCCCTATATATTAATTTCAGTAATTTATCCCTATTTGATGTGTTTTCCCTGGGAGAGAAAGCCCTGCAGTTCTATAGTTTTCAACATAGAAGGAAACAGTTTTCTCTCTCCATTGTGTTAATAATTCACCTGATCACATGACCGAAGGGACTTGGCTTAGATCGGCACAGTGTCTAAACCTCTCCCCTTTGGTTTTTCCTGCCTAATTTGCTCCACTGGCTGAATTTACTCCCCATTCATTGTTCTGCTAGATTTATATCAAGTTGGCAGCTCAGGGTGTGTGTCTTTTCTGCTGGAGATAAGTAGGCGTGTCTCAGCTCTCCCTATCACAGATCAGGAGGAAGTTGAAAGATGAAATTGAGCAAGTGCGGCCTTCTCAGTCAGGAGGACAAAGAAATAAGAAAAAGAACAAAGAGCAGGTAGCACTATACGGATAGATTTCAGTGAATAACCCAGTGCCTCTGCTAAATTTTTAATTACATGTAATTACAAAAGTATTCAGATCCAGGTGCTGGTTTGAAAATGTTTTTTTGTGGGACAACCCCTTTAAGGGCAGAGGTGGTATGGGAACCTGAACAGGTTAATAGAGGAACATAATGAAGCAGGTTGGGTTAGATGGTACAGTAGGCTAGATCATAATCAGGGATGGAGATAGAAGGTCCCATGAGCTGGATGAAAGGGCTGAGCGAGGTCCCAACTAGGGGACGGATATTCTAATCAGGCAGCGAAGGGACAGACCAGAGGGGAGAGGCTTAGACACTACATTGATCTGATTGAAACCCCATTGACTGATGACGTCTTGACACAAGGGAGACAGAAAACATGACTTCCTGTCTCTGGGAAAGCATGCCAAAAGAGAGGAAAATCAGCAAAATTAAGTAATAAAGGTAAATTTATTGCAATGTATATCTGGGAAGGGGTTGCTATTAAAGCATATTGTCACGCGAGGTCGGCGTCGCGCTCCCTCTGCACGACATCGCCGGACCTCTCCGCCCCCCTAGAGACGAGCAATAGGGAATTGAAGTGCTGGTCTTGTCAGCCAGCACTTCATGAGTTAATTCTCTGTTTGGGTTTAGCCATGTGGTGCTGATCACACCACATGGCTACTTTACATATTGTTTGGACAGCTTGCTCCGCCTCAGGTCATGTGATGCTGGCCACATCACATGATCCTGGGCGGGCTATTTAAAGATGGCAACTGCCTCACTCAGATGCCTGTGATTAGTCTTCTGAGATCAGTGCTGTGTGTTGGACCTTCCTGTTGATTATTGGTATATTGGATTTTGGCTTCGGACTTAGACTACGCTTTTGTGATTCCCCTCGGTATTTGACGTGACCTCCTGTTCTTGACTTGGCTTGCTGACTATTCTGCTATTGTGTTTGTTCTGTCTGTGTTCGTCTTTCCCTGTGTTCCCTTCCCTTCCCTGTGCACGTACTCAGCATAGGGACTGTCTCCAAGTTACGGTTTTGCCGCCTAGGGCATCTACTGTAAGTAGGCAGGGAAAGAGGTGGGGTTCAGACAGGGCACACTATCCCTTGTTTCCCTGTCGTGACACATATCTTTTGCACTGAAATTCTCCTTTAAGCCTTTCAAGCACTAAATTGTGGTCAATAGACAGATGACAAAAATTTTACCTGACCAGCAGTGTCGAGCAAATCCATGGCAACTGCTTCATCGTCTATTGTGGTCTGATGCCGGTATGTAGATTCTGATGGGGAAAACTGCTATGAATAACATGCATGAAACCACAATCACATCTTTTACATATATTCAGTGTTCAGTATGATTTAGGTGACATGACTTTATTTAATGTATTATGTATGTAATGGAGAACTACTCACCCCACTATAAATATGGCGACAAGACGTCATTATCCTCCAGATATAAGGAAATGTATGAATAAATGTGCACTTATTAACTCCGTGATGAATCCAAGCAGATGAATTATTAAAGTGGATTTCAGTGATTAAATGTCGGGAATTAAATACAGGGTATTTAATTAAAGTGCTAAGAAAAACATCCTGGGTTCCAGGCCCCAAGTCCTGCTGATTTCTGCACACTTTGTAACAGGAATTATCTAGATACTGCCCTGATCTAATGACATCTCCAATGATAAGCAATCCTTCATGCAGCGACGAGGCCCTTGCTTCACTGTGCATGACTCTGATGTAATCATACAATGACACCGGAGAGCAGGAGACTTGGCTGCAGTTCCATAAGATGTCAAGCTTGACACACACTTACTAATTTTAAATGAGCATTTATTGATCGATCTGATGGACTTAACTCTCTACTATACATGTGGATTCTGGAGATAATGGATGAGGACTTAAAGGAAATCTGTCACCAGTGACCATTTGCATAGACACGTAGCTGTAATTCACCGGATTAAAATTCTGTTTTTTCTGTGTTAATCTGAGGCTCCGTTCCAGAGTTATGATGCTGCTGTCTTATGTGCAAATTAGGCTTTTGGTGCAAAGAGGGCATCACCATTGTTCTTATGCGCCCAAGCTCCACTCATTACTGTGGTCAGTCCCTCCTTTGCTGCTTTTATTGACAGGTCCAGGCAGTGGCAAAGCAGCTAGGGAGGAGCTGACGACTGAAAGGAGTGGAGCTTTCGTGCAACAAGAGCAATGGTACTGCACCAGAGAGGTGTGTGAAAGGGTCCTGTCTAGAATGGAGTTGATCCTGATAGGTCACATGACCAGAAAGGAAGGGGAGGGGCCTATTGCTCATGGGGCTCTAGGGAGAGAAAAGGAATGGAGAGGATGAAGATGCTATGGAGCGATGACTAAATTCAAGAGAGCAGCCAAAGATGTCTCAGCAGTAAATTCTGCAGTCATCAGGGGAAGTCATTAAGGCAGTCTGGGCTCAATGGAGAAGCAAATGCATACGCTAAGACAAAATCGAGCAATGAATATTAACATAGCAGAGATCTTTTAGTATAGAAGCAGCTTGCAATCAATTCTAAAGTCAATTTTAAATGATAACTTTCAAATAGACCATATACTAATGTATCTTACCTAAAGTTGGGTCATATTCCCAAATAAATCGTTTAGTAAGAAACCTCACCAAGAGTGCTGAAAAAAAAAACACAATTAAGAATTTCCCCTTTAACACTAGACAAAAAGACTGACATTACACAATTTATAATGTGTTAAAGAGCATCTGTCAGCAGATTTGTACCTACAAAACTGGCTGACCTGTTGCATGTGCGCTTGGCAGCTGAAGTTTTAATATATGCAAATGAGCCTCTAGGAGCCAGAGGTAGATTGCCATTATTCCTCACGGCTCTGCTCTCTCTGCAACTGCTGCGCGATCTGCACTTTGAATGACAGTGCCAGGCAGGTGTGATCACATTTACATAGTCTGGTCCTGTCAATCAAAGTGCAGAAGGCACACTTGCAGAGAGAGCTGAGGTACAAATCTGCCGACAGATGCCCTTTAAAGGCTATGTACACCGTCAGAGGCATTTTTTTATTATTACATTTTATTCATTTTGGGATAAAAATAATTTTTTCAATTGGTCTTTTTTAAAAATGTTCAGACATTGCTGTATTCCGTATGAGGGCTTGTTGTTTGTGGGACAAGATGCAGTTTCTAATGGCACCATATACAGTTGCATAAAAGGTGACAGGAAGTGGGAAACATATTCCAGATGGGGTGGAATTATTAAAAAAACACCATCTTTTTACACCATTTCCTACATATGTGGTACAACTTACATGTTACTTTTATTCTCCAGGTCAGTACAAATATGCGATACCACATATGCGTAGTTTTACCTGCATTTTTTTCTTTTCACCGCCATATTCTGACCCTTAACTTTTTTGTAGTTATGTGTACGGAGTGGCTGAGGGCTCATTTATTGCAGGTAGCGATCTGTACTTTTTAATGATACCATTTTGGAGTGTGTACAACATTTTTAGCACTTTTTATTTAATTTTGTGGGAGGTGAAGCAAACAAAAAACAGCAAATCGGCCATTTGGACTTTTTTTCCGTTTTGCCGTTTGCTGTATTGGAAAAATATTTTATATTTTAATAATATGGTCCTTTTTTGCACGTGTCGATGCACATGATATGTTTTTTTATTGTTTACATATTTCAGTTAGATTTTAGGAAAAGGGGGATGATTTGAATTTTTAGATTTTCTTTTTACACTTTTTTATAGTTCCCATAGGGAACTATTACAGGAAATCATCAGATGGCCTGTCTCATAGACTCCAATTCATTAGCATTGGAGTCAATGAGAATTTTACTGTATTCCTATGGAGCCCTGTCATAGGGGTTCTATAGAAACTAATACATCAGCCTCCTGTCACACAGGAGGACAGGGGCTGCTACATACACACTCCGGCTCCCCTAATCCCCACCATGGAGAGCTGGAACACACGCTTCTGTGTTTTAGGGCATCCAGATGCCATGGTCACATTTGTCCACACCATCTAAAGGGTTAAAAGTCCACAACCGGCATTACCGCCAGCTGCAGACATTAGTGCTAGGTGTCTGCTGTTTTTAAATACCCTGCTGTCGACATCGGAAAAGGGTTAAATAAGTGTTTATTTGTTCTGGAGATCAAAGATGAGCTTGACTGTGACAGCTTGCAGACTGATTTTTAACCCTTGTATCTCAGAAACAGCTGAACATTGTTAATAAAGACCTAATGAAAAAATTATTTTTAGCCCAACATGAGTAAAATTCAAACATTAAAAATTGTCCGAAGGTGCCCATAGACTTTAAGGGATCCATACACAATACATACACAATAAAAGTCATCTAACATACAATTGAGATACATCTTTCAAAATATATCAACCATAATCAAATGAATCCATCCTAAGGTCCTACATAATAGACCATGAATATGAACTTGAGAGGATATGATAAGCACAGAAACATTGACAACATCCATGCAGAAGAAGAAATTCCTTGTCCCAATAAAATGTATCATATTTTTTTAATGAAATTTTTACTTATTGTATGTATAATGTGATGGTACAATGTAAAGGGGACCTCCTGCATGGCTGCTGACATCCTCAACTGTCCTTCAGATTGCTGTTTTTCCTTTGACGACTCCACGTTCAGCTTCACTGACATTATCTGTAGGCCCATGCAATTTGTCCATTGATCATTCTGATCATATTCAGGATTAACTAATACAAAGATGGCCTGGGGTATAATTTGAGGTCAATAAACAGCACAGCAAATGATTCAAGTCCCGCATTATGCTCTGGATTATTACAAAAATATAGAAATGAAGTTCCCAATTTCAGTCTTAGCAAGTTCCACACCATAAAAAGAGAAATTCTCAGATCATTTCTTGAACGGTTTTACCATATAAGTCACTAGGATGTTAATATTATACCATTTTGGTGCTGCCAACAGCGACACAAAACTTTTGTAAACAAAAGAGAAATTTATGACGTGTGAATACTTGTGAGAATATAGTAAGAATATTAACCCTGAGCCTGGAGATGTCACCAATAAATCAGCACTTATGCTGTCTGTTTATTCAGAACAGAGTCATTTCCAAACAGCTGCAATGAAGGCTTGGGAGGCAAGAAAGGAATGGGCACAAGATACAGATTCCAGTGTCCAGACCTTCTAGGGCATTTCGAGCTAAGATAGTAAGAGGCAAATAATATGTGTAAAATAAAAGGCAACAAAATGGTGCAGAATTAGAAGCAGCGCCCTAACTGTGATCATATGTCAGTATCTCAGCACTTGTACCCATGGATACAATCTACGTAGGTGTATCTTCTATGCCGAAAGGTTCCATCAGGTTAGTAATTCAGTACAACATCATCACAGACAAAAATAAATCACTGGAAACCTTTTATTCATTGCCAAGATTTAATAATCCTATCGGCATAAAATTAGATTGGCAGCGTAGACCTGGACTAGAGGGCCTCAGGCTGGATCATGTGGTGCAGGGATAGACACTTTTCTCTGATGCCATACCAACTATTGGTTTGTTTAGTTTGAGACAATTTTACGCCAGAATTGTGGCACAATTTTGGTGCTAAATGTTGCATATTAGACTACAACCACTTTCCGTAAGGTCACACCCATTTTCCAGTCAGTCATGCCTCCTTGCTGAGCTAGGTGCAGAGTAGATGAAGCCGCTGGTCTGGCGAAACATGTCGGAGGAGCTTGAAGAGGAAATTTCTTATTAACTGCTATCTGTTCAGTGGATGCTGATAGAGGCAATACATCATATCAGTTCTAGCTGCAAATTTATCCATAAGAGGGCTAGTCTAGGTATGTATCTTACAAGAAAGAGATACATCCAACATTGTCTTGAATCTCAACATTACATTAAGTCTTTAGTAGGAGAATGTGCAGTGTCCCACATAAAGTGTGAAAGGGACACAGCAAATTGTCTATAACTGTGTATTTATAATAGCCATGTCACTGTAATTATTATCTTGTAATTATTTGCTGCAAGGAAAACCTATCTAGGCTGGGTACACCATTACACCATTCCAACACTAGGTGGTGCTGTTTCCTTATATATATATATATATATATATATATATATATATATATATATATATATATAACCATGTAACTGGTTAAGACCAGGAGAAGAGAGGAAGTCCAGTCTAGTCCACAGTGAGAGTCAGAGAAGTCATCTTAAGTCAAGTGCAGGAGGAGAAACTGGAGTTGTTATCCAACCTAAAGCTGCCAATTTATCTGACCCTGGCCAAGTCAGGTTGCCTTTGGCACTCACCATACCAAGCCACTAGGAACCCAGCTATAAATGGATAGAAGGAAGACCAGTTTAGGTAATAGCTTTATGGACTTTAGCTGGCACCTGTGTGTTGAAGATTTAGCTTCCGGCATCAGCACACGATTGAAAGACTGTAAGTGCACACAGTTGTATTTATGCCCACTTTGTGCCCTCTGGGAAGAGTGGACTGATTCCTGCATATTTAAGGCACCCAGGAAACAGTGGTTCAGAACTATTAATGCCAGCCCTGTGGGGTTGCTCATATGAAAGATTGAAACTATATCGTACTATCCTAAGCTAGGCCTAGATCAGGTGGATTATCGTCATAAATGGATTATCATACGTGAATTACTCTCAACATAAGATCAATATTATCTCTCTACCTACATCAACCAGTAACCAGCCTAAGGCCTCTTTCACACTAGCGGCAATGACATAGACATTGGGACAAGACACAGACAAACATACATACACATACAAACACATACATACTTACATACTCCAGCCAGGGACGCCGGCAGCACGTCTTCACGCGCCTCCTGCGCGCAGTGATGACGATTCCCCACAGCGCCCTCTGCTGGGCACAGTCGGGAAACGTCATACCTGCGCGCAGGAGGCGCGTGAAGACATGCTGCCGGCATCCCTGTCTGGAGTATGTGAGTATGTATGTGTGTGTGTATGTATGTATGTATGTATGTCTGTCTGTATCTCTGTAGCCGGATCCGGAATGACCCCCCATTGCAAGTCAATGGAGGACAGATCCGGATTACTGGTGTGTCACACCAAACAGATCCGTCCCCATTGACTTGCATTGGGGGTCATTCCGGATCCATCTTGGTGCAGATGCCTGGACCGGAGAGCAAACCGCAGCATGCTGCGGTTTGTTCTCCGGTCTGAAGACGGAATGGAATGCTTTCAGGAGCATTCCGTTGTCTTCAGTTTAGTTTTGTCCCCATTGACAATGAATGGGGACAAAACTGAAGTGTTTTTTTCCGGTATTGAGCCCCTATGACGGAACTCAATACCGGAATAAAGAAATGCTAGTGTGAAAGTAGCCTAAGGAGGATTTTTCCTGCAGCATTCTCATTCTATATCTAGTGGATTATTTATAACCTTTATGAGACCCTTTGCAAGACAAAGAGTAAAGAGTTTATTATTCATACAAGCTGCTTCCTCCTCATTACTACTATTACAGGTGTGTCTACCTTAAGACACTGGCGTCACGACAAACGAGGACCCTGCCGACTGACACTGTAAAAATTACCATCAAGGGCACCTCGCCTCACCATCCGGCGGAGTCCTGCGTACAGAGTGTGCCCCGAGGGAAGTCGTGTCCACCCTCCACGCAACTGCACGCCGGTCCAGGGGACGCTACTGAAAACCGTGAGTAAACCATCGGCAACACCACACTGTGACATATCCCGGATGCTCACGTGTTCCCCCTGCGGTACCGGCTCGCTGCAAATGTATCATTTAGACCAGGGATCAGCAACCTTTGTCACTCCAGCTGATGTGAAACTACAACTCCCAGCGTGCTCACTTACTCGGCAGTTCTTGTAACTCCCATAGAAGTGAAAGTGAAAGGAGGATTCTGGGTGTTGTAGTTCCAGAACAGCTTGAGTGTCGAAGGTTGCTGATCCCTGATTTAGACATAGGAGTATCAGCTAAACTTTGGTATACCAAAAGCCTATATTAGATGGAGCAAATATTGTTCTAAATGTCAATAAGGCCCTTTTCACATGAACTATGCGGATTCAGTCCAGATGCGTTCAGGATGCGATCAGGAAAACTTGCACCAATCCGTATGCAATCTCAGTCAGTTTTGTCTGCGATTGCGTACATTTGTTCAGTTTTTAACATGCAGGTGCGATGCGCATGAATGCATTTTGCATGCGTGTGATAAAAAACTGAATGTGTACAAACAATATCTCTAAGCAAACATCAGTGAATCACGCATTTCACACAGACACATTCACTTCGATGGGGTCAGGGCTGCGTGAAAAACGCAGAATATAGAACATGCTGCGATTTTCACGCAACAGCGAACTAATGCGTAAAAAAATTTGCTCATGTGAAAAGACCCATTTAAATGAATGGGTCAGGATTCAGTGCTCGTGTGAAAGGGGCCTAAGGAGAACAAAATTGAACGAGCCTCCCGAGATGTAATAAGTAGGAGTGATTTAACGATGAGCAGGGATTTGCTAGTTTCTCACCTATCCTGATCTTTCATCAAAAAATTAGCTTTCCTCAGTCACAGATCCATTCATATAATATGGAGTGGTCTCCTCGCTTACAGATCACATAGAGGCGTTGTACTTTGTGGCAAACAAGCATGCGAATGAACATCGCTCTGTAATAAGCACATTTTTGGTTGCTAACGAAACACAAATTCTTTGATCTATAATCGTTATCTGCATGACATCTGCTGGTCTAATACAAGGCAAAGATACAGGGTGAAACTATCACTGCTTTAGCCCTGAGTGGTTTGCGGTAACAGCCACACTATTCAGTTGAGAAGCCCTTACAATATTGCTGCTGGTATAATAAACAGCAATGTAACACTTTGTGCTAAGCTACATATTATGCCTACTTACTGTATATAACAAGAATACTAGAGGAATTGTGGCCTTGATAACCACAGTAACTGTGAGTATATATTCAATAAGAGACATGTCCTTTGAAGGCATCTATCCTGCAATGGTCTATCCTGTTCTCTCAGGTTCTCTTTGTTCTGTTTTTTTAATGTTGTTTTGTACTATTCTATTCTGTACTGTCCTATTCAGTTCCATACTGTTTCTGTTTTTTTCTGTCCTATTCTATTTTAGTCTGTTTTGTCCTGCTCAGTCCTGCCCCATTACGTTCTGTTTTGTACTGTCCTGTTCTGTCATCATACCCTTCAGTTTGTATCCGCATCCTGTTCCTTCGCAGTGAATACTGCTGGAGAACTGCTCTGACAGCTCAATCTGGAACCCTTTCAATTTGATAAAAATTTTGCTTTATTGAGTGTGAGCTGTTAGAAAAATAAACATAAGGCTTCAGATCGAGCTACCAGAGTGACTCTTTGAGAAGTTTTACTGAGAAGGAGAAGGAACAGTCTGCAGATATAGTGAAAATGAAAGCTATGGAAGACAAATTCTTGAAAATGTCTAATACACAAGTGGAAAAATTATTTTTAGCCCCAGATAAGTGGGAATCAGTAATAAAAAAAATCCCCCAAAGCTGTCTGGCCTGATCTAAACTTGTAGGAAATACCTAGAGATGCCTGTTCATCTAATCACTGGCTGAGACGGATCATCACTGCAGCCAGCAATTATGCCAGATGGAGTAGGCATCTCCAAGCACATCCTGTGTGATGAGATGGGACCAGGAATTGTAGACCACTTCCCAAAAGGCATTGCACGGGTGAGTATACCTTTTTTATTTTTGTAATCCCACTCTGAGCCATTTCTAACAAATCCCACCAGATAACCTCTTTAACAGCCTCTTCAACAGGTTTCTGTTTGACACCCATATGCATCCACATACTGACAGGAAATGTATTTGTACAGCACTGTAGAAATAATGGCTCTTTAAAATAATAATTCAACACACCTCAGCCCAAATTGAAAATGTCATGCATTACACCCATTTTTCGCCCCAGAGATGTTGGGTTTACTATTTCTCACTCAAAGAGGGCACTGTGTGAATAGTCTGACAGAAAGCATACTTTAATTTCAACAAACCCAAGCTCTATTTAATTGTGTTATGACCAGCAAGGAATTTACCTACTGTCTGGTCTTCTCCTGTCTACTAGTATTCTCTAGAGCAGGGGTACTCAAGTACTTTTGGTAAAGGTCCACCTACCTGAGTCTGTTGTAGGATGAAGGTCCAAGCTGCAAAACAAAAAAAATATATGAGGGACAACACCAGTGGTGTGTAGCCTTAATAGTAGTAATGCCCTCTGTGCACTGTGCCCCCTTCAGAGGAATAATGCCTTCTGTTCACTGTGCCCCCTTCATAGCAGAAATGCCCATTGTGCCCCCTTCACATTATCAATGCCCATTGTGCCCCCCTCCAGAGTAGAAATACCCACTGTGCCCCTTTCACATTTGCAATATCCATTGTGCCACCTCCAGAGTAGAAATACCCATTGTGCCCCTTTCACTTTTGCAATGCCCATTGTGCCCCCTCCAAAGTAAAAATTCTCATTGTGCCCCCTCCAGAGTAAAAATGCCCATTGTGCCCCCTCCAGAATAAAAACGCCCATTGTGCCCCCTCCAGAGTAAAAATGTCCATTGTGCCCCTTCACATTAGTAATACCCTCTGTGCCCCCTCCATAGTAGTAATACCCTCTGTGCCCTCTCCAGAGTAAAAATGTCCATTGTGCCCCTTCACATTAGTAATACCCTCTGTGCCCCCTCCATAGTAGTAATACCCTCTGTGCCCTCTCCAGAGTAAAAATGTCCATTGTGCCCCTTCACATTAGTAATACCCTCTGTGCCCCCTCCATAGTAGTAATACCCTCTGTGCCCTCTCCAGAGTAAAAATGCCCATTGTGCCCCTTCACATTAGTAATGCTCTCTGTGCCCCCTCCATAGTAATAAAGACCTCTGTGCCCCCTCCATAGTAATGAAGCCCTCTGTGCCTCCTCCATACTAATGAAGTCCTGTGTGCTCCCTTCATAGTAATAAAGCTCTCTGTGCCCCCTCCATAGTAATGATGTCCTGTGTGCCCCCTCCATAGCGATAGGGTCCTCTGTGCCCCCTCCATAGTGATAAAGTCCTGTGTACCCCTCCATAGTAATAAAGTCCTCTGTGCCCCCTCCATAGTGATAAAGTCCTCTGTGCCCCCTCTATAGCGATAAAGCCCTCAGTGCCCCCTCCATAGTGATAAAGCCCTCAGTGCCACCTCCATAGTGATAAGGTCCTCTGTGCCCCCTACATAATCATAATGCCCTCTATGCCCCTCCATAGAAATGAGGTTCTCTGTGCCTCCTCCATAGTGATAAGGTCCTCTGTGCCCCCTCCATAGTCATAATGCCCTCTGTGCCCCCTTTATAGTCATAATGCCCTCTGTGCCCCCTCCATAGTCATAATGCCCTCTGTGCCCCCTCTGTATTATAAAAAAAATGAAAAAAAAAAACACACAGCACCTACTCACCTTGTCCTGTTCCTGAAGCTCACAGTCCTGTCTTCACTGCAGGCACAGATAGCTCTGCAGCACTGTGTGGGCAGAGCTTATGCAGATTTCCAGTCTTCAGGCTCTGCCTACATCGGCCGGCAGCGAAATCTGTGCAGACTGAATGGTGGAGCAGGAGAAGTCTTCTGCTTCACCATTCACAGCGCAGCTGGCCTGAAGAAGGGGAGGAGCGCGGGAAGCAGAGCGGTGAGTGACATCAGCTCCCTGAGCTCCAGCAATGAGCGCTTCCATCTGTATTGATGGAAGCTCTCATTGCTTCTGGACTCTGGCACCCAGTGAGAGCAGGCACCCGGGTGCATAAAAGGGTCCGGACAGTTGGCAACTGCGGTCCGGATTTGGACCACGGTCCGCCAGTTGAGTACCCCTGGTCTAGAGCAATATTCAGTTTGCTCAGCTTGGCTAGTTTAGGGAGAAGTTCATGACTGGTTAGCTTTACGTTAAAGGGAGTCTGTCACCTGTTTTACACCAATATGACTAAGAGCACTGTATCACAGAAGATTGCAGACACATCCCAAACATACCTGTGTGCACTTTGTGTCTGTATTCCATGTCCAGGAAAAGCACTTTTATTCTGCTGGAAAACAGCTCCCAAGTGCCCAGCTCTGCTGCTGCAAGTGCCCAAAGCACCATTATATCAGAAGATATAGCTGTTAGAAATCGAGTCAGGAGTGAAAGCTGTTTTTGCTTTCACTTTCAGCTGGGCACTTGGGAGCTGTTTTCCTGCAGAATAAAAGTGCTTTTCCTGGACATGGAATAAAGTGTACACAGGTATGTCTTCGATGTAGCTTGGGTCTTGAAGCCCTTTTAGACTTTTACTGCATTTAAATGAGCAAATAACTGATATAATTAGAATTATAGACTCCTCTTGGATGATGGTGTGATGTAAATGTATGTAGCGACTGAATGATTGTACTGAAAGTGCTTGTTCAATGCTTATGAAATAAATTTTCATTTGTCGTTATTGAATTGTGGTAATGTAAAGGTACATTGTATGATGTAAAAACAGCCATGTTTTAGATAAATCTTTGCTGTCTAAATGCAGTGACCGATCCTCAATTCTGTCCACTGTCATGCATTCGCTTCCAGTTGAATACCATCGCTATTTTCCATTTGTTCCATTACCTGACATCTCCTTCATCCAGGGGCGGAATGGCCACAGACCTTACAGGGAAATTTCCCGATGGGCATGTATTTTGTGCTGCTGGCAGAATTTTGTGATATACTGTGGTATTTGGCTCTGTTGGGGTGGTATACTGTCCCACAATATGGCATTGCTGGCCTTGCCTTCCTTCAGTTTAGACCTGACTACAAAACGGGGACACATTTAGTATTTTTTGCTCATCTTGGCTAGTTTAGGGAGAAGTTCATGATTGGTTAGTGCTGGCAGTATTTTGTGATGGACTGTGGTATTTGGCTCTGTTGGGGTAGTATAATGTGCCACAATATGGCATTTCTGGCCTTGACACATTTAGTATTTTTTCCAGTACCCAGTGTTGACACATGCTTCATAATATTATTCATGCCACCTTACAGTTATACAGTTCTGCCCTACTGTAAGTCCTTGTGGTGTCTGAGTATTGGGACACCATTGGTACCCGGACAAGATGACTCCTATAGGTGAAGTCCAGTTCTGAAATTTTGTAAATACCCAGCGTCATTACATATCCTTGATATATTTTCAGATGACTGTCCACTATAAGGGCAAGGGTCAAATGACTTCTCTCTGTTGGGCTTTACTCTACCTCAGCAACAGACAACACGACTACTTCAGTGTATTTCTGTATAGATAAAGTCTTAGAACCTTCTCTTCTTCTTCATGAGTAACAGAGATTAGCCCCCACCATACATTGATAGACATGCATTGCTTGTTTCATTGTAGTCTTCTTTTTTAAATAGGAAATGTCCACTAGGTGACAAGTCCTGACAGCACCCCTTCTGGCCCAAGTCTATACCAAAATGGAGGGTCAGGCACCGTACCTTGGACCTACTTTTCTATTTCTTCAAATTTCCTTTTTAAAAAAATCTCTGTCCTCTTGTTTTCCATCATTGTTGAGGAAGGATTGTGATAGACACGTTATCTGTCATATGTTGGCATTGTCAACAGAACAGCCAATCCTTGAGGGAATCGAGAAAATAACAGGTAACATAAAGGGGTTGTGCACATTTCTGTCCACATACCTGCTTCCCGCTGCTGGCTCCTGACTCCTGCACTTTCTGGCCTCTGCTGCTCTGCTTGGGTCCAATCGCTGGCCACAGTGGTGATCTGCTCCCCTTGCAACATGTCAATGGTCATGTGATGCAAAGGGAGCAGGTCATTCGCTGGCAACAGAGCAGCGGAGACCAGAGATGGAAGGAGCCGGAGCCGTATCAGGAAGCAGGTTAGTATGCTTCCTTCCTTCCACAGGTAAGCCCAGGAGTGTGTGTGTGGTAAGCCCCAAATGTGCACAACCCATTTAGTCTTGGGACCCTCTTTCTTCTTTCACTTATATGCACTTATATAGCACCAACACCCACAGAGATTGTCTTTACTTATACCAATACACAAATTCCAAATTAGCCTACCATTATTATTTTTGGAGGGACCCAGAGAACCCTCTATGCAGATGTTGCCCTTGGTTGGATTTGAACCCAGGGCCACAACAATGCAAGGAAACAATGCTTAATCTTAAGCCAGGTCTAATATTTCGTATCAAGGCAAACATTGATGATTGCTAGACTAGCCTTTCCTGCCTCTGGAAATCAGCCTCTTGTTCTAAATGGCTTTCATACATTAATAACAAAAAGGTTGGATAGATTTCTTATGTATAGTCTGATGCATCAGTCTAAATACACTAGCACTTGGCTTGGCTAAAAGAACTTACACTATTTACAAGTCTGTAACAGTGACCCTGTCTTTTCCTGTGCAGATGTCTTCTATTTCACTGGAGAACAACATACAAATGAACCAAGATGAAAAAAAGTCATACAGTTCACAACTGAACCACTTTACAAGGTCCAAATCCTGGAAAAATGTGGCAGTACATGAAGAAGCCACTCCAGAAATGGTCCAGTGCCATGATCAAGGATGGCATGCATTCATCTGAAACACTTAGCATGTGAATTCGCACTTTATGGATCTTTCTAATAAACAATCATTTTACTGAGACGCAGTGTTGGATTTTTTTTTATCAGTTCTATTTCACTGTTTACTGCCAATCCATTTCACGTATTCTTACAATACTATTTGTACTGTGTAAAATCATAAGCATTATACATATATATTGTTTACTCATCCAAAACGTTTCTCCCAAGTTTTATCCTTGTTACTGATAGAATAGTTCCTTCTGGAAATAGAGCCTTAAAAACAAGCAGACTCTTAGCGCTTGTTCACATCACCGTCATGGATTCCGTTCTGGCTCTCCGTTATAACGGGAAAAAACGGAATCCATAAGACAGAAATCAAAACATCGTTATAACGGAAAAAAACGGAATCCATAGGACAGAAATCAAAACGGACACCTTTAGAAGCATTCCGTTTTGATCCGTCATAATAGAAGTATATAGGCAAGCATAACGGATCCGTCTGGTTTCCGTTATGCTGAATGGAAAACAAAGTTCTGTTGACAGGACTTTGTATTCCGTCCAGCATAACGGAAACCAGATGGATCCGTTATGCTTTCCCATAGGCTTCTATTATGACGGATCAAAACGGAATGCCTCTGAAGGTGTCCGTTTTGATTTCTGTCCTATGGATTCCTTTTTTTTTCCCGTTATAACGATGTTATAATGGAAAGCCAGAACGGAATCCATGACGGTGATGTGAACGAGCCCTTACTTTGATCCATATGTACATCTATATTAATTCTGTATTTACGGCTGGATTATGTGATAAATATATCATACATAAATATAGCTGAAATGTGGCTAAAAAAAGCACCGACAAAGCAGCAAAAGGCAGAGTGTGTGAATGAACCCCAAATGTAGCAGAGAAAAAGTAGTCTACAACATAATTAATAAAAATGTAACATAATAAGAGTATAATGGAGGAGACGCCATTCCACATATACAATATGCATACTCACCAGATTTGCCAACTCCAGCGCGGCCAAAAACAGCAATTTTCACTTCTGTGCTTTTCGCCATCTTGCTGTTGTCGATTTTCTTATATAATAAAATTTCAGATTCACTGTGACATCGTTAATACTACAGAATCTTCAAGTCTACACAAAAGAAGACACAACGTCCTGACAATGAAGCCAACGTCATCAGGGCAAATTTATTACACAATAGGGGTCACTTACTAAAGATTAGTGTTTCACACACCAGTGTTAGTAAAAAGTCAGCGAATGATCTGACCGATTTAATAAGAGGCGTGCGTCATATGTTGTTAAGTAAATTGGACTACGAACTTCCTGCCCACAGCCCGAATCCTCATGCCCATTTTTTGGGAAAAAAAGCGAGGGTATCAGGAAAAGCTATGAAGTTGCACATTTTTCCACAAAACGGCCTTCGCGGCTTTTCTATACCAAGTTACCAACAAACTGGCACTGAAAGTTAGTACATGATTACCAGTATATCCAGTTTTAAAGAGGTTTTGTCACTTCAGCAAATGGCATTTACCATGTAGAGAAAGTTCATACAAGGCACTTACTAATGTACTGTGATTGTCTATATTGCTTCCTTTGCTGACTGGATTCATTTTTCCATCACATTATACACTGCTCAGATCCAGGGGTTACGATTACCCCACAATCCAGGAGGCGCCTTCTCCTATAGTGTGCAAGCACACTAAGGAGACAATATGGACAATCACAATATATTAGGAAGTGTCTGGTATTAACGTTGTCTACCATTTAATTTTAATATGACCGCAATACCAGATAACCTAATGTCACCACATTTCTTCCACTATACAAACATATCAGATAAAATCAGACTGCAAAAGCCAGATGTGCTAGAACTGAAAGGTTGCAAGCACCAGATTGCAGAAACCTCAGCCCCCTAATCCATCTTTACTGTCACAGTCACAGAAACACAGTCACGTTTGGAGCCAGCTAGATTACACAGATACCTTCTGCTGCCTTTGCTTGATGCTCATCTCATACTGCCTTCTTTATTAGTTAGAACAATGAATGCTTATTCAGTTTAGTGAGGGCATTGAAGTATATCACACTGTTGGTGGTTTGGGCAGATGTGGCTCCCATGCAATCCATTGAGGTGCCAAAGTGCCAATGGATTTAATGAGGTTTCTGCTTAGTTTTTACAATGAATCATGACTGGAAATGAGCAAATCTATTCGCCGCTTCGTAGAATCGATACGAATCTTCGGTTTTTTTCTACACCGAAGCGTAGATTCTTCTTAAATCTTTGTATGCTAACGCTACGTACGCATAATCTAATTTGTACACTAATGCTACGCATCTAATAATTTGTACGCTAATGCGTAGGTATTCACTTAAGTAGAGTACTTTTACTGTATGTTCGTTATTTTTGTGGGCCTAGACAATAATAAACTAAAGCTTCGTACGCACTTTGTACACTCGTGCATACTTATTCGCGGGAATGTTCGCAGAAAATTAATTTTTTTTAACGCAATTTGAACCGAATCGAATCTTATGCAAGGCGAATCTTTTTAAAAATTCGGCGAATATTCGCCGAAGCAAATCTTGGAAGATTCGCTCATCTCTAATCATGACAAAAAATAAAAATAAAAAATCCACAAAGCTGCTTTCTGCAATGAAGGACAATGCAATTTAGTCATGTTTTTGAAGAAAACTGCTACTAAAACCATGACAAAAATGTGTGCAGGACCAGCACAGATAAGATCGTAAGACCATGAAGGTCCTATTATTATTGAAGGATCTGCACACACAAGGTCACATTACTGTATGTGTGAAGGTCCTGATGCCACATTGACAGTGGCAAGGTGGCTCCACAGAGGAGTGTGAGCAGCTGTGTACGTGTATGAGGTGGGGTCTAGGGTCTCAATTTATTCATTGGGTCTGGTAATGGGAGTGTAATAGTTTAGAACACTTTCTGAGAAAATGCCACCTGTGAGTCACTGACTTTACAGAGGAGCTGACAGCAATTCTCACATATTTTAGTACATACTTGTATTCTATAAAGCGTCTCGCCCAGGCCTAATTGACAACTGGGCATTACCATACCTCATGTCAAAAAGATTTGTGCTTACACAGTTTGATACGGTTAGCGATGACTGGACACTTTTTGTGTTTAGGGGCACAGCTTTTTGACAAGAGTAATAGCAAAAGTTGTTAAGAAAAGTGGTGTTGACTATATACACAGTATGACAAGATGGCACTGGGGAAGGGGGGAGCAGCAGCGTTATGGAATTGGCCCATGGCCCTTGGTTTCCTTAACCTTCCACTATCACACCAAAATACATTGGCCTCAGGATACAATATCTTCAACATACAATGGTCTTTTGTGGCCATCGTAAGTTGAAACTAGACTTAACATACATCTCAGAGTCAGATCCAACCAATCAAGGCCACTTCCCTGGTAAAATAGCTGTATTTTTTTTTTTAGTTAGAAGCTATTCCTGACTTGTTTTATCTGTCCTAGTTAGCTGCTTATTTTTCTTAAATCCTAATTTTCCCTTATCTTGCATGAATCATTTACAGTAGGGGTTTTGGAAATGATTAGATAAGTTACAATGCTTTCAACATACAATGGTCGTCCTGGAAGCAATTAATATTCTATCTTGAGGGACCACTGTATATAAATTATTCACTTACCCTTGGTGCAAATGCAACACACATACACATAAATACACCATATACATGATACACATACATAAATACACCATATATACACTACACACACATACCACCCAACTTTTCAAAAGCCTAAGGAGCTAAACTATGGAATGGAAGCCCTCACCTCCTGCTGCTGCAATTTTAACAACTGGAAGAACCGGAAGGAACCAGCTGAATCCCATGCCTGAGTCAATCAATGCAGCAAGTCAAACATGAAATACTTTTTCTATCTCTATCACTATACAGAATGCTACCCTGATACCCCAAAATCTTGCAGATGGCAACTGAACTGATGTCTACTGAGATCTTTCTAAACAGTGGAACATGAAACAGTTACATTTGCATATGACCAACTCTGCAAGTATAATAGACCTGCAAATTATTCCAACCTAGTCCTTATTTACACTAATGTATCAGATTTGTGTCCATAAAAACCGACTGTTTTGCATCAATTCTTGCACCTGTTTTTTACGCTCATTTGCCGTCTGATTTTCTGTGACATACATTTTTCACACTCCTGTAGACTTTAACAGGCAAACTTGGTCTGCAGAAATGGACCAAAATAGGGCATGCATTGAGTTTATACTAAGGACATATGAAAACAAAAAAACAAAAACCAGATGCGTGAATAGCCCCATTGACAGAGTGTATGATATTAGAAAATTAGGGTGTTACAGTTATTGCCGTCTTCTTATAATAGCCATCCTCTAGAGAGCTGACGTAATGGAAAGAATTTACTAATATAAATATACTATACTGGTGATCAGTGTATACATTTTACTTGGTCACATATGCTAATAGGATATGAATTTAGCTTTTCTAAATCATAGTCGTTTACAGTTAAGGTCCAGCCTTCCCTGGATCTTCAATTCTACAAGAATAAAAGAACTCACAAAACCAAAAATACTGTTTTGAAGAAGAATGATCAGCAACCTGTTATTTCCTCTGTTAAACCATTCTGGTTATTTGGTAAATCAACATGAAAGTTACTCAAAAAGTGGAAGGAGTTATAATATATTGTACCTGTACAGAGTCTCTTCAGTGCATGAGGCATTCTGTAGACCCAGAGGACATTTCAGTGGAAAGTGTTTGTGAACAAAACTTTGCTGCATCATCAGATGCCATTCACCATTTAGATTATTAGGCACAGGTTTTTATTAGACAATGCATTGTGTAATTTTGTGCTATAATGGATGTAAATCGGATGCAGTTTATAAATAAAATATATATATATACTACCTCTTGATGAGCTGCAAGAGGTAGTCACCTGAAATGGTATTCCAACAGTCTTGAAGAAGTTCCCAGAGATGCTTAGCACTTGTTGGCCCTTTTGCCTTCACTTTGCGGTCCAGCTCACCCCAAACCATCTCGATTGGGTTCAGGTCTGGTGACTGTGGAGGCCAGGTCATCTGGCGTAGCACCCCATCACTCTCCTTCTTGGTCAAATAGCCCTTACACAGTCTGGAGATGCGTTTGGGTTCATTGTCCTGTTGATAAATAAATGATGGTCCAACTAAACGCAAACCGGATGGAATAGCATGCCGCTGCAAGATGCTGTGGTAGCCATGCTGGTTCAGTATGCCTTCACTTTTGAATAAATCCCCAACAGTGTCACCAGCAAAGCACCCCCACACCATCACACCTCCTCCTCCATGCTTCACGGTGGGAACAAGGCATGTAGAGTCCATCCGTTCACCTTTTCTGCATTGCACAAAGACACGGTGGTTGGAACCAAAGATCTCAAATTTGGACTCATTAGACCAAAGCACAGATTTCCACTGGTCTAATGTCCATTCCTTGTGTTCTTTAGCCCAAACAAGTCTCTTCTGCTTGTTGCCTGTCTTTAGCAGTGGTTTCCTAGCAGCTATTTTACCATGAATGCCTGCTGCACACAGTCTCCTCTTAACAGTTGTTGTAGAGATGTGTCTGCTGCTAGAACTCTGTGTGGCATTGACCTGGTCTCTAATCTGAGCTGCTGTTAACCTGCGATTTCTGAGGCTGGTGACTCGGATGAACTTATCCTCCGCAGCAGAGGTGACTCTTGGTCTTCCTTTCCTGGGGCGGTCCTCATGTGAGCCAGTTTCTTTGTAGTGCTTGATGGTTTTTGCGACTGCACTTGGGGACACTTTCAAAGTTTTCCCAATTTTTCGGACTGACTGACCTTCATTTCTTAAAGTAATGATGGCCACTCGTTTTTCTTTACTTAGCTGCTTTTTTCTTGCCATAATACAAATTCTAACAGTCTATTCAGTAGAACTATCAGCTGTGTATCCACCTGACTTCTGCCAACACAACTCATGGTCCCAACCCCATTTATAAGGCAAGAAATCCCACTTATTAAACCTGACAGGGCACACCTGTGAAGTGAAAACCATTTCAGATGACTACCTCTTGAAGCTCATCAAGAGAATGCCAAGAGTATGCAAAGCAGTAATCAAAGCAAAAGGTGGCTACTTTGAAGAACCTAGAATATAAGACATATTTTCAGTTGTTTCACACTTTTTTGTTAAGTATATAATTCCACATGTGTTAATTCATAGTTTTGATGCCTTCAGCGTGAATCTACAATTTTCATAGTCATGAAAATACAGAAAACTCTTTGAATGAGAAGGTGTGTCCAAACTTTTGGTCTGTACTGTATAAATATATATATACTAGCAGAAAGACCCGGCTTCGCCTGGGTATATTTCATCTATTTATTTAATGTTTCTGTGTGTCGTTGCAGAGAGAAAGTCAATGCAGCTGACAGAAATTGATTTTTACCTTCATTTTTTCAATCCCTATTGGCTGCAGAGTGGGAGGGGGTGTGGTTTAATGGGACACAGTGGGGGGGGTTAAGTCCTTCATTTCAGGGTGGCCTGAATTATAGGTTAATGCCATGGTAATTTGAGGAATCAGAATGGGTAGCAGTGGAAGAAAACATTGCTTTGCGCGGGTATATTTAATCTATTTCATTTAATGTTTCTGTGTGTCGTTGCAGAGAGAAAGTCATCCTCCCTCCCATCCCTGCAGCTGACAGATGTTGATTTTTACCTTCAATTGTTCAATCTCCATTGGCTGCGGAGTGGGAGGGGTCATGGCCTGACTGAGTCGGGGGCGTGACGTTGCAAGACCTGGGGCGGGGTTTTAAGTCCTTCTTTTGATGGTGGCCAGAATTACAGGTCGATGCCATGGTAATTTATGAGGACACGCCATGGGTAACAGTGGAAGAAAACATTGCTTTGCACGGGTATATTTAATCTATTTCATTTAATGTTTCTGTATGTTGTTGCAGAAAGAAATCCAACTTCCCTCCCACCCCTGCAGCTGACAGAAGTTGATTTTTACCTTCATTTTTTCAATCCCCTTGGCTGCGGAGTGGGAGGGGGCGTGGCCTGACAGAGTGGGAGCGTGGTTTCGCAAGATCTGTGGCGGGGGTCAGAGTGGCATGAATTACAGGTCGATGACATGGTAATTTATGAGGACCCGCAATGGGTAGCAGTGGAAAAAAACATCTTTTATTAGTACTGAATGGTCGTAGTCTAAAATTAGTCAATTTCATCTACGATTTTTGTGTGTCGTTGCAGAGAGAAATTCACCCTCCCACCCCTGCAGCTGATTTTTTTCAATCCCCGTTGCCTGCGGAGTGGGAGGGGGCGTGGCCTGGCAGAGTTGTGGGTGTGGATTATCAAGATGCTTAGAACGGTTGTAGTCTGAAATTAGTCTATTTCATCTAAAATGTTGTGTGTCATTGCAGAGAGAAATTCACCCGCCCACCCCTGCAGCTGACAGAAGTTTATTTTTCCCTTCATTCTTTCAATCCCTGTTGGCTGCGGAGTGGGAGGGGGCATGACCTGACAGAGTTGGGGGTGTGGCTTAGCAAAGCGCTTCGCATAGGTGATTTAATCTATTTCATTGAATGTTTCTGTGTGTCGTTGCAGAATGGCTGCAGAGTGGGAGGGGGCGTGGTCTGACAGAGTTGGGGGCCTGACTTAGCAAGACGATTCGAACAGTTGTAGTCTATAATTAGTCTATTTTATCTAAAATTTTTGTGTGTCGTTGCAGAGAGAAATTCAGCCTCCCACCATGGCAGCAAACAGAAGTTTATTTTTACCTTTATTTTTTCAATCCCCGTTGGCTGCGGAGTGGGAGGGGGCGTGGCCTTACAGAGTCGGGGCGTGGCTTAGCAAAGCGCTTCGCATAGGTGCATTTAATCTATTTCATTTAATGCTTCTGTGTGTAGTTGCAGAATGGCTGCGGAGTGAGAGGGGGCGTGGCCTGACAGAGACGGGGCGTGGCTTAGCAAAAGGCTTCGAACGGTTGTAGTCTATAATTAATCTATTTCATCTAAAATTTTTGTGTGTTGTTGCAGAGAGAAATTCACCCTCCCACCCCTGCAGCAAACAGAAGTTTATTTTTACCTTCATTTTTTAAATTCCCATTGGCTGCGGAGTGGGAGGGGGCGTGACCTGACAGAGTCGGGGGCGTGGATTAGCAAGACGCTTCACATGGGTGTATTTAATCTATTTCATTTAATGTTTCTGTGTGTCGTTGCAGAAAGAAAGTCAACCTCCCACCCATCCCTGCAGCTGACAGAAGTTGATTTTTACCTTTTTTTTTTCAATCCCTGTTGGCTGCGGAGTGGGAGGGGGCGTGGCCTTACAGAGTCGGGGCGTGGCTTAGCAAAGCGCTTCGCATAGGTGCATTTAATCTATTTCATTTAATGTTTCTGTGTGTCGTTGCAGAATGGCTGCGGAGTGAGAGGGGGCGTGGCCTGACAGAGACGGGGCGTGGCTTAGCAAAACGATTCGAATGGTTGTAGTCTATAATTAGTCTATTTCATCTAAAATTTTTGTGTGTTGTTGCAGAGAGAAATTCACCCTCCCACCCCTGCAGCAAACAGAAGTTTATTTTTACCTTCATTTTTTAAATTCCCATTGGCTGCGGAGTGGGAGGGGGCGTGACCTGACAGAGTCGGGGGCGTGGATTAGCAAGACGCTTCACATGGGTGTATTTAATCTATTTCATTTAATGTTTCTGTGTGTCGTTGCAGAAAGAAAGTCAACCTCCCACCCATCCCTGCAGCTGACAGAAGTTGATTTTTACCTTTATTTTTTCAATCCCTGTTGGCCGCGGAGTGGAAGGGGGCGTGGCCTTACAGAGTCGGGGCGTGGCTTAGCAAAGCGCTTCGCATAGGTGCATTTAATCTATTTCATTTAATGTTTCTGTGTGTCGTTGCAGAATGGCTGCGGAGTGAGAGGGGCGTGGCCTGACAGAGACGGGGCGTGGCTTAGCAAAAGGCTTCGAATGGTTGTAGTCTATAATTAGTCTATTTCATCTAAAATTTTTGTGTGTCGTTGCAGAGAGAAATTCACCCTCCCACCCCTGCAGCAAACAGAAGTTTATTTTTACCTTCATTTTTTCAATTCCCGTGGCTGCGGAGTGGGAGGGGGCGTGACCTGACAGAGTCGGGGGCGTGGATTAGCAAGACGCTGGATTTAATCTATTTTATTTAATGTTTGTGTGTGTTGTTGCAGAAAGAAAGTCAACCTCCCACCCATCCCTGCAGCTGACAGAAGTTGATTTTTACCTTTATTTTTTCAATCTCTGTTGGCTGTGGAGTGAAAGAGGTGTGGCCTGACAGAGTTGGGGGTGTGGCTTAGTGAGACCTGGGGCGGGGGTTTTAAGTACTTCTTTTAGGGTGGCCTGAATTAAAGTTCAATACCATGCTTATTTATGAGCCCACGCAATAGGCAGCAGTGGAGGAAAACATCTTTTATTACTACTGAACTGTAGTAATAGAAAAAAACATAAGTTATATTTATGGTAACCGGAATACCTTTAACAGTATCAGTAAATAGAAATGGATGAGATCCTCAGCTGCTGATAATTACCTGGTTGTTATGGAAACCTGCCCTCCCTGTGTGGCTTTGCAGAGAATGGCAGTTGGAGTTTCAAACCAAAGTTCCCAGTTGTAATGTTGGCTAATGGAGATGATATTTTGGGAATATCTCGGGAACGGTACGTCCTAGAGAGATGAGACCTGGTCTAAAACCTTCCCGGACACCTGATGTACCTGTGTGCCGAATTTGGTGAAAATCGGTCCAGTAGTTTGGTCGCGCATAGAGAACAGACAGACAGACAGACAGAAATTCATTTTTATATTATTAAGAGATATATATATATATTACTATGGTAAATCAAGCATTGATAAAGCAGAAGATGTGCATACAGTTAAACCTGCCTTATGATCCTGATCTACTCAAATATGACTTATTCTGAAATCATAAGGATCCATCCTTCTACTAGTTATATAAGGGATCAAGCAATACTGCTCCCCAATATTGTTCTATCCACCACGAAGGACACAGGTAGACAAGGTAGAAGTTTTGCTCAGTCTATCACTACATTCAGCCATAACTGATACCATGAACCATATCAGGAATTGATACCATCCCATGGTCAATATCTATAATTTGTATACAATTTTTATACCTATTTTACCAGATCTGAAACGGTCTATTATTCTGGTGTTTGCCAAGTTCAAAACAATACAAAAATCTCCTAGGTTTTTCCCATCAGTTGAAGAAGAGAAAACTCTTCCTAGAAAAAAACGATAAAATAGAGGTAGATAGGAGCGGACTGGCCATAGACCCTACAGGAAAACCTTCCCGGCTACGGGGCCACCTGAGCCCCCCTCATAGCCACCAGCCATGGAAAGTAATGATCTGATGCTCCCTTGATCTGATGCTTCCTGACTCCAACTGTATTGCCATCCTAAAGCAACTGGAGTAGAAGGATAGAACATTTCAGCTGGCACTGACCACCACAGAGGGGCAGTTTTCAGGGAGGTATGTTTTGCTGCTAGGGTAGTATTTTGTGACGCATCGTGGAATTTGGCTCTGCGGGGGTGGGATAATGTGCCGCATTATGGTATTGCTTGCTCCACCTACTTGTGTTGACCCTGCCTTCTGTCAATTTGCATCCCATTACAAAATAGAGCCACTAATTACCTCAAAATAATGCGTAATTAGCACCAATACAACACAATAAGTAAATAATCACACAGAACTAAAAACACTAGGAATTCCCAACCATCCTCCCTTATACTGATGGTTAGCCTAATGAGGCTATGAGTAAAGACCACGAGCAGTCTGAACTGCATCAGCCAACTAGCATTTCTTAATCATCCCATTTAGAAAAAGGAAAAAAGAAAAATTGTACTCCGGAGTATACTCACAAACCTAACACAAGCCTCTGCTCCCCGATGCTCACATGTAACCAGGTAAAGTGGCAAAATGAGATGAGGTTACTCATACATTATACATTAAACACACATAAAACGCACTTTACACACTGCACGCACAAACAGCACACACTCTATACACTGCACTCATAGCTTATACAGTGCAGCACACGTATATAGCATATACCTTGTCTCTACATAGTGCAGAACAGGTTATACACTGTACACATAACTTATACAGTGCATATATGTATACACACAGTATATACCACATTCTTCGTACTTACACAGAGCAGAACAAATGAAGCATAGAGGACACACGTACATAAATAGCACCTAATTTATACAGTGTCCACATACATACCGTATACATTATACAGTGCAGTACCCATACAACACATACCATATACAGTACAGCACACATATAACATGTACCTTATGCTGTACAAACATAACCAGCACGTCCCTTAAATGATTCATAAAGTATAGCACATAACATAGTGCACACAAAATATAAACAATGTACATATACACAGCACATACATTGTACATACACAGTGCACAATACACAGTACATATATATATATATACACAATGCATACAGGACATATATAGATAGTGCATATATACTGTACACAGTGCATGCACTGTATACCTAATGTGCACATGTATACAACACATACATTGTATATATACAGTGCATATAAATGGTCAAGTCACATTATTATGACCACCAGCTGATATGTGCAGCACAAATAGCAGCTAGACTGGCTGAGAGTGACTCAATAATGGTCCATATTAGGTTGTCAAAGGTAACTCGAGCCATGCTGACTGTAATTCATCCCACAGCTGCTGGAGGGTGCATTGAGGAGGATCCATAGAGCAAACACAATGATTGAGGTGGTCCCACAGATGCTCAATTGGAGAATTAGGGGGCTAGGGTAGCACTTAGAAGTCTAGATCATGCTCTTCCGACCAATGCCAGACATTTCTAGCTGTGTGATATGTCACACTGGCTTGCTGGAAGATCCCTTCTGTCCCAGGGAAGACAATTAGCATTTATGGGTGTACTCTGTAAGGAGGTTGAGAGTGCCTTCCACATCAATGAGTGGGCCCAGACCATAATACTGCCTCCACCAGCATGTGTTCTTCTAGCAATAGTGCCAATGTGTTTGTTTCTCGCCTGACACACCAATATCCATGAACCCGAAAACATGACTCATCAGAGAAGGTAACCCCTTGCCAATCAGTGGAGGTACAATTCCAATACTGTTGCAAAAAATTAAGCTTTTTCTGCCAACACAACTACTTTAACAGAGGTGCAGTGACCATCCGTCGGCTTTGGAGCCCTACACACAGTAGGGTTCAATGAACTGTTGTTTTAGACACACATCTGGTAGCCCCCTGGTTCATTTTGGCAGTGAGCCTAGGCCTAGATCCATGCCTGGGGTGGCTCTTGGGATGGCGGCATCCACCCAAACTGCCGCAGAACCTTTAGGGTGGTTGTAAATATACTTGGCCCTGTCAGCTCCTTGACAGGGATTCAGGCAGAGCTAACCATGCAGTCGGACCAGGGAATGAAGAGCCTGGCCTCCACCGACATGCTGCTGCGTCCAGTCTTTGCTCTAGGAGCCGGTCACATCATGATCATGAGCCCAGTGATTTCCATCTCCACTGCATCAGGGCATTCCTATGCCTTACCATGAAGCCTGGAGGATCTGAACCTGGAAATGAGTGGGCCCAATCACCTTCACCCTCTCTGAGAAGATATGATCATTGACCCCGTTTTGTTGACCACAGATACCAATCTGCCATCCATGGCATTTCTGCTGGAGGTACAGCCATCTAGGATACCCCAGCCTGAGGAACCTTTATCAAGGATCTTGAAGATAACAAGCATGCAGCTGTTTGTTCCAAATCACTCTGAAATTCTTCTGACAAGTCCAGAAGATCCAGAAGCCCAACAAGCTTCAATACTGGCCCCTGTTCTGTTTTTGTTTTATGGGTTCCATTTCCACCGCCACATTTTTAAGCCATATGGGACTCTTCTTTAATCCAAGTTGCACCTGTTGTGCTTTTCCCATCCTTTCTCTGGTCCATGGTCCAACTTACCTGACAAGAGGAGCACCCAAAGAAATACTCTAACAAACCAGAGCTCCTTGCACCTCTCATTTGTGTTTCTGGGACTCTACTGATTAGAGCTGCAAGTGGGGGATCCACCTTGTTTTTTTTTGTTCCAGCAACGTTCCAAGATCAAACTCACCTTCAGGACTCAAATACACCTAAGCAAAGGAGAGCCTAGGTTCTGTATAACCAGGACTCTTTCTAAGAGCCGCAGGCCCATGGATTCACTCTGTATTTGAGGTTCTACATTGCACTAAAGGCCCCTTTTCACTGGCCAATTGTTGGGAAAGAAGCGTCAATGAAGGACATGGCTTAAATGCAGCTCCTTGCACCAAAATGTGCCAAAATTTTGACGCATTTTTGGAATACAACTGTGGTGTAAACAAACTGCTTTTTGGTGCACGGACAGAATTTTTGGAGCACAAACAAAATTCTAGCATAAACCTGGTGCGGGATTTACGATACTCCAAATTTACAAAGGTCCATGCATCAGTCTTGTAAATATATCTAATATACAACCCCTGGCAAAAATTATGGAATCACCAGTCTCTGAGGATGTTCCTTCAGTTCTTTAATTATGTTGAAAAAAAACAGATCACAGACATGACAAAAAACTAAAGGCATTTCAAATGGCAACTTTCTGGCTTTAAGAAATACTAAAAGAAATCAAGAAAAATAATTGTGGTAGCCAGTAACAGTTACATTTTTAGAACAAGCACAGTGAATAAATTATGGAATCACTCAATTCTGAGGAAAAAATTATGGAATCATGAAAAACAAACAAACAAAATAACACTCCAACACATCACTAGTACTTTGTTGCACCACCTCTGGCTTTTATAACTGCTTGCAGTCTCTGAGGCATTGACTTAATGAGTGACAAACAGTACTCTTCATCAATCTGGCTCCAGCTTTCTCTGATTGCTGTTGCCAGATCAGCTTTGCAGGTTGGAGCCTTGTCATGGACCATTCACTTTAACTTCCACCACAGATTTTCAATTGGATTGAGATCCGGACTGTTTGCAGGCCATGACATTGACCTTATGTGTCTTTCTTCAAGGAATGTTTTCACAGTTTTTGCTCTGTGGCAAGATGCATTATCATCTTGAAAAATGATTTAATCATCCCCAAACATCCTTTCGATAGATGGGATAAGAAAAGTGTCCAAAATGTCAATGTAAACCTGTGCATTTATTGAAGATGTAATAACAGCCATCTCCCCAGTGCTTTTACCTGACATGCAGCCCCATATCATCAATGACTGTGGAAATTTGCATGTTTTCTTCAGACTGTCGTCTGCATAAATCTCTTTGGAACGGCACCAAACAAAAGTTCCAGCATCTTGCCCAATGCAGATTCGAGATTCTTCACTGAATATGACTTTCATCCAGTCATCCACAGTCCACGATTGCCTTTCTTTAGCCCATTGTAACCTTGTTTTTTTCTGTTTAGGTGTTAGTGATGGCTTTCTTTTAGCTTTTCTGTATGTAAATCCCATTTCCTTTAGGCGGTTTCTTATAGTTCGGTCACAGACGTTGACTCCAGTTTCCTCCCATTTGTTCCTTATTTGTTTTGTTGTACATTTTCTGTTTTCAAAGCATATTGCTTTACGTTTTCTGTCTTGATGCTTTGATGTCTTCCTTGGTCTACCAGTATGCTTACCTTTAACCACCTTCCCATGTTGTTTGTACTTGGTCCAGGTTTAAGACACAGCTGACTGTGAACAACCAACATCTTTTGCAATACTACGTGATGATTTACCATCTTTAAGGAGTTTGATAATCCTCTCCTTTTTTTCAATTGACATCTCTGGTGTTGGAGCCATGATTCATGTCAGTCCACTTGTTGCAACAGCTCTCCAAGGTGTGATCACTCCTTTTTACCTGGATACTAATGAGCAGATTTAATCTGATACAGGTGTTATTGTTTGCAATGAAAATTTGCAGGGTGATTCCATATTTTTTTCCTCAGAATTGAGTGATTCCATAATTTATTCCCTGTGCTTGTTCTAAAAATGTAACTTACTGGCTACCACAATTATTTTTCTTGATTTCTTTTAGTATTTCTTAAAGCCAGAAAGTTGCCATTTGAAATGCCTTTATTTTTTTGTCATGTCTGTGATCTGTTTTTTTTCAACAAAATGAAACAACTGAAGGAACATCCTCAGAGACTGGTGATTCCATAATTTTTGCCAGGGGTAGTAGTAACAAGTCTATAAGGCTGAAAACAAGACGTATGTCTATCCAGTTCAGCCTGTTATCCTGCAAGTTGATGCAGAGAAAGGCAAAAAAAAACCTGTGAGGTAGAAGCCAATTTTCCTCATTTAACCCCTTCGCTCCCAGCGCCGTACATGTACGGCGCTGGGGCGATGCGGGCACATGACGCCTGCTCGCGGGTGCGGCGGGTATCATGGCCAGCAAGTCTCTGCTGTTTCTAACAGCAGAGACTTGCCGCTACTTACCGCCATCGGCGGCGTCTTCCTGGGAGCCTAGATGCCGTGATCACACGTGATCACGGCATCTAGTTGCGTCTCAACCCGGAAGCATTCGCTTCCGGGTGGTGTACAGACACCCCGTGTGGCCAATCGGGGTGTCTGTACACCATATGAAAACTGTAATCCTCGCTGGTGAGGATTACAGTTTTCAAAGTGCAATTCTTATTCTGGACACTAGATGGCAGGCCAGGATAAGAAATTAGCAATTCTTGGATTTCTGAGTCTATAAAATCCATGATTGCTCATAAAGAAAAAAAAAAAAGCCACAATATATCAGCCCATATTTGACCTTTCAAATAGTAAAAAAAAAATGTAAAAAAAATGTAAAAAAAATATATAAAAAATAAAAAAGATATAAAAGTTCAAATCACCCCCCTTTCCGTATAATTAAAAAATAAATACCTAAATAACAATAAATATAGACATCATGGGTATCACCGTGACCAAAAACGCCCGTACTTTTAAAATATAAAAAAAAAATTCCAATACGGCGAATTGTGTGGCGGAAAAAAGCGTCCAAATGGCGATTTGCCGTTTTTTGTCACTTTTTTTTTCTAAAAAAAATTAAATAAAAAGTGATCAAAAAGTCATACACACCCCAGAATGGTATCAATAAAAACTTCAGATCGTCCCACAAAAAATGAGCCCCCATACAGCTCTGTACACATAAATACCAAAAAGTTATAGGGGTCAAGATTTGACAAGGAAAAAAAAAAAAAAAAGGGCAACATTCTAATTATTTTATCACTATGAAAACGCAGGAAAAACTATACATATTAGGTATTGCCGGATTCATACTGACCAGTAGAATGAAAGTAGTGGATCAGTTTTAATGCACATCGAACGCTGTAAATAAGAAACCCGTAGAACTGTAGCGGAATAGCGTTTTCTTTGCAATTTCACCCGGTTTGGAATTTTTTTCCCGCTTCCCACTACACCATATGCAATATTAAATGGTGGCGTTGGAAAGTACAACTTGTCCCGCAAAAAATAAGCCCTCATACAGCTATGTGAACAGAAAAATAAAAGAGTTATGGCTGTTTGAAGGCAGGGAGCGCAAAACAAAAATGCATAACCGAAAAAACCTCCAGGCGCAAAAGGGTTAAAGGGAATCATTCCTTCTTGACTCCAATCAGGCAATCAGAACAACTCCCTGAATGAATGACCCCTCTCTAGTAACTATAACCTGTAATATTATTACCCTCCAGAAATACATCCAGGCCCCTCTTGAACTCTTTTAGTGAACTCACCATCACCACCTCCTCAGGCAAAGAGTTCCATAGTCTCACTGATCTTACCGTAAAGAATCTTCTGCTGTGTTTGTGTACAAGCCTTCTTTCCTCCAGATACAGAGGGTGTCCCCTCATCACAGTCACAATCCTGGGTATACATGGAAGTGATCTCTGTACTGACCTCTGATATATTTATACATACAGTAGTTATTACATCTCCCCTGAGTCATCTTTTTTCTAAACTAAATAAATCTAATCTCTAACTCTCTAACTCTGTTATGTCTTTCTTCTTTCATATTATTAGACAGTACAAAGTAGGACACTATTAGTAATTTGCCCCATAGTGTACACACAGTATATATATATATATATATATATATATATATATATATATATTTTTTTTTCCGCTTTATAAGACGCACCTGATGATAAGACACGCCCCAGATTTTAGAGTAGGAAAATAAGAAACAAATATTTTTCATCAGATCTCATATCAGACCCCCCCATAAATTTCAGAACATCACATCAGACCCCCATCAGACCTCAGATCAGCCCATCAGCCCCCATTTCAGCCCACTCTGCCCCATCAGACCTCAGATCAGCCCACTGTGCCCCCATCAGACCTCAGATCAGCCCACTGTGCCCCCATATCAGCCCACTGTGCCCCCATATCAGCCCACTGTGCCCCTATCAGACTTCAGATCAGCCCACTGTGCCTCCATATCAGCCCACAGTGCCCCTATCAGACCTCATATCAGCCCACTGTGCCCCATCAGACCTCAGATAAGCCCACTGTGCCCTCATATCAGCCCATAGTGCCCCATCAGACCTCAGATCTGCCCACTGTGCCCGCATATCATCCCACTGTGCCCCCATCAGACCTCAGATCAGCCCACTGTGCCCCCATATCAGCCCACTGTGCCTTCATCAGACCTCAGATCAGCCCACTGTGCCCCCATATCAGCCCACAGTGCCCCTATCAGACCTCAGATCAGCCCACCGTGCCCCCATATCAGCCCACTCTGCCCCATCAGAACAAAATAAAAAACTCTCTCACCTCTCCTGCACCACGGCTCCGCTCCGGGTCCGGTGCTCCTCTGTCTTCTCCTGCCGACGCTGCACTGTCACCTGACTGCATGCAGTGTCAGGTCATAGTGCGCGCACTATGTCCTGATGCTGTACGAGGTCAGGACAGTGCAGCGCCGGCAGGAGAAGATAAAGGAGCGCTGGACCCGGAGCGGAGCTGAGCGCAGGAGGGTGAGTATGTTTCCCCTCTCCCGGAAGCTATTACACACTAGTGAGCGCTTCCATAATGGAAGCGCTCACTAGTATTCGCTTTATAAGACGCACAACCATTTTCCCCCTACTTTTGGGTATATATATATACACACACATTGTATATACACAGTGCACATATAGACATGGCAATACATTTTATATACACAGTGCACATATATACATGGCAATACATTGTATATACACAGTGTACATATATACAGAGCACACACATTGTATATACACTGCACATATATACATGGCACATACACTGTATATACACAGTGCACATATATACATGGCAATACATTGTATATACACAGTGTACATATATACAGAGCACACACATTGTATATACACAGTGCACATATATACATGGCACACACATTGTATATACACAGTGCACATATATATATATTTATATATAGCACATACATTGTATATACACAGTGCACATATATATACAGCACATACACTATATATAGACAGCACATATATAGAGTACAGTAACAGTACATATATTGTATTCAATAAATCAGATGGAAGCTATGACACAAACCTATGACTAGAAGAAACACACACTGCGCAGAACTTGATCCAGGCACGAATACATAGAAAATGTCCATCTATACCTGACATGCAGAGCGACCATCATCCTCGTCATCCACACGCATCCTCTCACCTAATCCTGCAGCAGCATCAGCTTTTCAGATGGCAAGACTGCAAGAGAAGGTCGATGAGTGGGAGGCTGAGCTGCCAGTGTCACTGAGAAGTCTGGCTCCACCTAGTGGACATCATTTAGAAGGCAGGGAAACTTTAGAACTAACCATCCTTAGCATTGGCCATGGATAACAGACGATTACATAGATTATCGATGCCGAAATATTTTATCCTTAGTGTGAAACTGGCCTTACACTAGAAATGAGCGAATCTATTCACCGCTTCGTAGATTCATATCGAATCCTCCATTTTTTGCTACTCCGAAGCGAATCCGGATTTTGTCAGATGCACTTCGTATTATTCGTAAATGTTCTTAAAATTTTGAACGCTGACGCTACGTACGCAATGTAAGCAATGCACATATTCTTCTTGCCCCCTTCCCCGGCCCCCCCGAAGAGGGAAAATGACGATACGCCCCCTCAAGAGCGGGAAAGTGAAGATACGCCCCCCTCAGAAGCTGGAAAAACCAGCCCGGCCCACCGGGAGCTAACTATTTGCACGTATAGGGAGTGAAGATTCCTCCCTCATTACTCCGCCCTCCTCTCCACTTCAAGCCAGCAGTGAACAAGATCCAGAGTCAGACCACAGCAAACAGCATGGGGAAAGAACTGCAACCCAAGTGGGAAGAGATGGTCTTTGGGGACGAGTACCCCGAACCACCGCCCGCTCCAGAGATCAGAGCGGCAAGAGAGTCTCACCGGCTCCTGACTCCATATTCGCATTGCTGGCTGGTGCGGATGCTGCGGCAGAGGCGGCAGGAGGAGAACAACACTTTCCATTCGGCAGAACGCGATTGTGCCAGCATCAGTGACGGCCCATGCCCAGACCCTATGGGACTATAAGAATGCAGTGGAGGACTGGGTCATCCAAGTACTGGACCATCCAAGGCCGGGAGACCTTACACTGAAGCGGCAAAAGGGAACCGTCCTGTGGTTTTCTGTGGAGAGAGGCTCTGGCTTCCTGGCGGATGACGAGGATGGCAAGGAGTACTTCGTGGACCACAGGTCAGTGAAACGGCCGTACCTGCCCCAGCCCCGTCACATATGAAACCTATATATCTATGGATTGTAATATAACCAGAAAATTGCACACTTGATAAAATGAAAATCCTTTTATTTATTACCACAAATTACATGATTAGCAACACACAATATAAAAACAATTAAAATATACTAGTAAAGGTGGGGTATCAACCTGGCAGTATAAAATGCAAGTGCATAAGTAAATGGGATCAGCAGTGAAACAATACAATAGCAATGATAAAAATAAGTGTGATACAACAATTAAAGATCACAATACTGACCTCCTAACAAACACCACAGGATACTCCACACCAATCACCACCCCGACGCGCATTTCGCCGTCAGCTTTTTCAAGGGGTACTAGTATGTGTGGATTCAGCAAGAATATAAAGCAATATTACACCCTCCCTAAACTTCATTCAGCCAATCTCAGTGCAACAAGAACATGTGCATAGCATTAGGGATTGTTCCAATTGCAAGAAAAGACACACCTGTATGTTAAATAAACAATCCAAAGCCAGCACTATAGGGTGCATAGGCAGTCCTGCATCGCAGGGAATGGTGATGCGATCGTGTAGTCAGGAGGACGTGAGTCGCACAAGAATAGCGCGATTGGCGTCATACCGAGTCACACCAAATCACGTAACCATAAACCGCGCGTATGCAGGATGCTGTGCACTCGCTGGCTGGCCTGTACGTGGGGGATCAGGTGGAATACACCCCCATGGCATCCCTAAAGGGCCCCTTTGCTACCGGGATAACGTTATTATCAAAGCCCCTGGTACCTGTATCACCACCTGAAGTTTGGCCGGAGGAACCACCAGGCGAAGTACTGGTGCTCTGCCTTCAGGAGTCACCAGATGGCACCCTCCGTTTCAGGGAGAAGCCACAGCCGGAGCCTCTGATCCCTGGACTGCCAGTGCCACCACCATCACAGTCCTTTCAGCTGGGTCAGCTGACAACTTCATCATTTACGTTCCAGTCCACGGTGATCCACCAGTACCAACTACCCTGGAAGATGAAGCCAGCAGCAGCCAGGGTAGCTGGGGCTTCTTCCCTGGGTGCAACCTTCCCTCAACCATTGCAGCCAGAAGTCCTTACCCATGCTGTCCCGGCAGGAGAATCCGGAAAAGTAAAGGCACAAGTGGCTGCAGCGCTCACCACCGTGACCACCACCCGGACCCGGTCAATTCCGACTTCTAGAAGAAGAGGGCAGTGGAGTTCCACCAAAGCAGCGAGCTTGACCTACAGGAGGCAGGAGCATCCTCTGATGTCATTCAGCAGTAGCTCAAGCGAGGAGGACTTCAGAACCCTTCTACTGGCTGAGTGGTTTAAAGGACACCTCAGGAGGACCTAAGGGAGCCACACCATGGACTGCACCTGACGGGTGAGAACTAGTTGGCACTTGTTTTGTTTAGTTTGTATTGCCCCCTGTTTGACTCTCACCCAGATAGACATGGCTTGTCAGGACTCACCCGGGGGCCCCATTCTGCAGAAAATTCCCAGTTGCGCCTAAGCGCACCTATTTTCCTCCCCATCCCCCCTTCTCAGGTTATTTGGGAGCCGCTTTGCAAAAAGGGCTCTCTATTTGCTGCTATTTTATATTATCCATGTGGATTACACGTTACCTGTTTGGATTACAAAATTACCTCACATAGATTACGATTGATTGTGTTCCAGTGTTTTATCATGCCAAGGAGCCACGAGGAGAGACTCAAACGTATATCTGAGCCTTTTAGGCTTGCAAATGTGAAATTGCACTAAAATGTTTGCATAATTGTCTTTGCTGTATTTTAGCAATAATGTTTTTACAGGTTCAGCAACATTCAAGCACTTTAGCCCATTGTGTGTATTCTTTTTCAGGTACTGCAATGTGTCCTATTATGCACTTATTGTATAGTGTTTTTAGTATATTATGCACTTAGCTGGATAGCTAGCAGTGAGCACCTTACTTTTCTACCTCATATGCACTGCCTCTAAAGACTGTACGCCGCGGCCTAGCCTCGTGCGTATAACACAATCGCGAGTCAATAGTACGCTAAGGATTTGTATGCACTTTGTACGCTAATGCTTACGTATTGTGTACTTTTAGCAAAACTGACTGTATGCTCGTAATTTGTGTAGGAATGTTCACAAAACAACGATTGTTTTTTAACGCAAATTCGACCGAATAAATTCGTATTAAGAACTAATCTTGTCAGAAATTCGTCAATTATTCGCCAAAGCGAATTTTGGATGATTCGTTCATCTCTACCTAACACCAAGGAACAGTCTGTTGGGGAATAAACAGTAAATGCATAAGCATATAGCTAAAGGCAAAATGTATTATGTAAAATGCCCATACTTGCCTTTTTCTGGGAGGGGAAGGTAAGGTGGTGGTACTGGCATTTATAGATAGCAAGCCAATTAGTTATTAAAGGGTTTGACCACTTTACAGTTACTATTGATCATTGTTTTTGTAAAATGATTATACAGCACTTACTAATATATGTAGCCTTTGTTGATATTTTGTGTTATTCTATATTCTATTCTATATTCCTCTGATAAGATATACTCCCTTGTTGGCCAAACCTTTTGTGCTGTCCACACACCGGTCCTGTCCATAAAATGGCTACTGATGGAGGGTCATGTGACCAGGTAAATCAATCAGTTTCCTTCATTTAAATATACTACACCTGCACTAAATTTTCAACATTGCAAGTGCAGATGGCAGATGCAGTGTATTTGAATGGAGGAGACATAACATGGAGATGATTTGCCTGTTCACATAACCCTCCATCAGCAGCCATTTTATGGACAGGTCTCCTCTGTGGACAGCACAGAAGATTTCCCCATAGGGACATGATTTTTTTTAAAAAAAGCAAACGGTTCAGAAAGTAAAAAAAAAGGCTAAATTAGTAAGTATCATGTAATCATCTTACATACACATTGATCAAAAGTAGCCAGAAACCCTTTTCTAATTTGTCTTACAATTTGAAGATAATGTAGAGCTAGGCCTGATCTCAGAGACCCTTCATCTCTGAGATTTCTACAGCCAAGGAAGATGCCTTATCATCATAAGTGCTCCCGAGAGAAAGAAATCAGAAGGTCCAGGCCATGCATTGGAGTCAGTCAGCAAGGTATTGTGCACATTTAAGGCCAATAGACATTACTGCTGTAAGAGCGAACATTGCTAACGCACCCTTCCACACTTTGAGATGCTCTGGCCAACCATCTGCACCCCTCATCCCAGGAACTGCAGAAAGGGTTAACAAGTACCTCATTGCCTGCCTTCAGTTCTGTTAAGAGACTTTAGGGAGACAGAGAGAAGGAGTACTACCATTTCCATTACTGCTTCTGTCCATACGCAGCTATTGGGGAAGGACTGCACTGTGTTATAAGACTTGGAACTGTGCCCTATTATTGTTGGATGTACTACTACTCCTATTCTGCACTTTTGCAAAGAGACTTATTTATTGATGCCAACTGGCCTGCTTACTGATTCCATCATATGCCGGCCATTGCACCTGCTCTCTTGCCTTGCACCAAGACAAACAGCTAACATCAAGGGTACCCCAACTATCACCAGGAAGAAGCCTCAAATACCAGGTTATTCTCTGAGAGAAGAAAGGGTGTGCTCTCCTGAGGGCACTGCAAGTGCATCCTGGGCACTTCTTCTACTGCTCTATAGCTAGTAGGGTCCCTCTCTCACCTTGGCCAGTCTGCAGCTGAACCAGCTGCAAAGGCAGTATGTCACCCCTTTTGTTGTTTTTTCAGCTAAGCACTTGTGGCCAGCAGGGTGTCACCTGATCTCTGGGGCCCCAACTATTTGCTTGGTTTTTGTGGTCGGAAAGTCCGCCACAGAAAACAACTCCCAGATATAGAGACAGTAAGAATTAGAAATTGTAACAATCATAAATAGAGATAGTAAAAGCCAAATATCGCTGCTTGTTAATGAAAAAGAGGAACTCCAAGATATAAATTCCAGTTGTACAGTAAAGATAGTACATCCCAGTGCAATGATCTGGTGGTTCACTGCTAAAGTCATCAAATGGATCACTTCTTAAGGGTTAATGTTAACTGTAATATGGTTCACTACTAAAAAGTTAATGTTCTAATTACACTGATTCACTGCTAAAAGCCTTAATGTGACTTTACATTGTACATTATGTCAGACAAGCTGTCTATGGGAGAAATTGTTACTTTTCCTGGCCCTGGATTAAGTTAATAAGAGTAGGCTGGCCCTATCACTCTGAGCTAGGTACTGTAGTGTAGAGACTGTGCAGCTCGCAGCCAGAAATTGGGCTGCTTGTCTGTGTAGCTGGACAGAGAATAGCATCAGACAGGATACACCATCCCTGCAAGCTGAGAAGTACCAGAATAGTGACTAGAAGCCTGTGTCAACTTCTGGGAGAAAGAAGCATTGAACTTTGCAGAAGGTTGAGGGCCGTTAAAAAAGGGACAACGCATGGACAATAAAGTCAGTGAAATGTAATGCACGTTTTTGGCCGTAGACTTCACTGCATGTGGTCTGGGTTATATTGCTTTTGGTACTTGTCACACTATTGAAACAGACTGAATATCCATTTGAGAACTGCACTCCACAGTTGAGCATTGCAGAAATATATATAGAGAGAATCTGTATCACTTTTGGGATTTGGGAAGTGGCTTGGATTATTTAGGAAGAGACTCATAGAGTCATTTATTGTTTGGCCTATTTCCCCCCTATACACTCCTGGGAAATCTGTGTATGTAACCTGGACAGAATGAACTTAATTTTGCAAGTGCCTTTCTGTGAAATATGATCAAAGTGCCTCAGTAAAGCATAGTGGACTTGTTACCTCCAAATCCAGCTTCCTCATTGCCTACTTGCACTGCATTGCCTTCCTTTTGGCTGCCCCTAGGGATCCCTTGCTTGCATCCTCCGTAACTCACCAAAACCAAGGGCACCCTTACTGCCATCAGACAGAAGCCCCAAAACAGGGTGTAAGAAGCCCCAAAACAGGGGAAGAAGGGTTGCACCCCTCTTTTGACTGCATGTCCAGCCTGGAAGATTGCTGGGATAGGGTTAGCCCCTGTGAGGACTAAACCAGCCAAATTGCTACCACCACTCCTATCATCTCCATTGCTCTCTATACCCTCCTCCTGTTGGCCAGAACCGGCCCAAACACCTACCCAACTCAACCTCCTTAGTGAGTTTTTGCTGCAAAATGTCCGGGTTGTCTCTGACTGATTTTAAGTTATCTGCAAAAAGAAGGCTGAAGGGGGTGAAAAAAAAACAAAAGAGAAACCAAAGCATGTCTGTGTCTCCTTATAGGGGTAAAGGCCTAGCCAATGGGACAACATGTCTATGCTCACTGGAGTCCTTCCCTTCCGCTGAATTGGATGAGGATCTAGTAGAAGGGAGGGGCAACGGACTGCAGCGTGAGTGCAGCCCTGCAGACTGAGCACTCATGCTTATAGTCACACAGTCTGTACAATCTACAATGGCCCCCATTAAAAAGCCAGCATGTTCCTGGCCTGCGTACGGCCGCTGACCCTTGAACGTTACTGGAGGGACCAGCAGCAACCGACTGAAAGGTCTGAGTCTTTTGCGCCAACATTAGCTACAGCCAGACGTCAATTGCCTTCACTCCCCAACCAATTTCAGGCTGCAGTGCCAGGCGCCATTGGACTTGTAAGCACAGTAAAGTCCAATGTTCTAGGAGCTTTTGTCCCATTATACAAACTAATACCATGAAGGCCTGCAACCAATTGCCCATTGTCCAGGCCATTTTCAGCTTGCGGTCAGAAAACCTGTCTGAGTTGGACTATGCTTCGTGTCCACTGTATGCTGGTCCACAGAAACTAACAACCAAATGTCCACATAATGGTTAGTCCAGATCTTCTGCTCATCCAAATGGCCCCCTAGAGGGCTAATACCAATAAAGAAAACCTCCTTGTGAATCTCTGCTCTGACAAATTTGTCTACCGAAACTGCAACACCTGTCAAAGGCACAATAGCACCTGCTGGCTCTAACTGCTGTAATAATGCATAATGTGCAAGGATCAAATTTTTTTGAGGAACTCCCGACCCCATAAAATTTAACTTACTACCCACTGGAGCAGCAGGATGATCCACTGGAGGAGCAGATGACTCCAGATCTAGAACCGTGCTGGCCTGACTGACCCCATGGGATGACCTACCAGCCGAAGGACAAGGCTTCTGCCTCTTGCTGTGCCTATGAACTGTGGACCTGCCAGAGCTGGAGCTGCTGGAACTCCGATCGGATGATGATGGAGAGCATCATTGGGAAGATCTGGAACGTCTTGAACTTCTGCTGTTCTGGGATGATCTGGAACGGTGAGGCAACTGCCTGCATTTCCAAGCAACATCAGGGCGCTGCCTAGGGCGACTGACGCTTCTAGAGGACAAATGGGAGCGAGAATCAGGACTGCCACCAGAAGCTGCAGGCTGCTGAACTTGAGGTAATGCTTGCAAATGCAGAGCAGGGAGAGAAAGGCCACCAGTAAGCTGTGCTGGAGCAGTGGAAACCACAGCAGCCGGAGGAGCAGCAGCTACCTCCTGTACAACCTGACTAGGAGGCATTACAGACTCCTCTCAGGGCTGAGAAGTAGGGGATGTGACAAGCTCTTCAGGAGCCGAAGATGAAGCAATGTTATTGCCCTTGTAGCGCACAGCGGCAGGTGTTATAGGGAGCAGGGCACAGGAGCTGGTTAAATGTTAGGCAGAGCACACATTGCAGCAGTGGGCGGGGGAGGAGAATGTGCAGTCAGAAGCACGGGGGCGCACTCCCAGCCGCAACACTGGAAACAACGCCCTCTTGTTGCCTCCTACAAGCGTGATGCAAACAGGGAGGCTAGCAGTGGCCAGGTATGCCTGTGAGTACAGCACTCCTGCAATCCGACCAAAAGGTGGGATAGGAACCCTATGCCCTCAGTCTGCCTCTGGAATGGAGGGCAGAGAGAAGCTCCTTGTAAGCCATACCTGCAGTGGTCGGGTTTGGGGTGGCCCCAATGCTATGTTGGGTCCCCTGGACACCTTAGAGGTGTCACCACATGTTGCTGCTCTCTGGAATGGATGATTAGGCATGGTGCACCCCAATGGGAAATAAGTCCAGAGAGTCTGGGTCTGCAGTAAACCAGGGTGCTTCTTAACTGGAGGGATTACATAGTAACATAGTAACATAGTTTGTAAGGCCGAAAAAAAGACATCTGCCCATCCAGTTCAGCCTGTTTTCCTACAAGTTGATCCAGAGGAAGGCAAAAAAAAACCCTGTGAGGTAGATGCCAATTTTCCTCACTTTAGGGGGAAAAATTCCTTCCCGACTCCAATCAGGCAATCAGAATAACTCCCTGGATCAACGACCCATCTCTAGTAACTATAACCTGTAATATTATTACCCTCCAGAAATACATCCAGGCCCTTCTTGAACTCTTTTAGTGAACTTACCATCACCACCTCCTCAGGCAGAGAGTTCCACAGTCTCACTGCTCTTACCGTAAAGAATCCTCTTCTATGTTTATGTACAAACCTTCTTTCCTCCAGACGCAGAGGATGTCCCCTCGTCACAGTCACAGTCCTTGGGATAAATAGATGATGGGAGAGATCTCTGTACTGACCCCTGATATATTTATACATAGTTATTAGATCTCCCCTCAGTCGTCTTTTTTTAAAGTGAATAACCCTAATTTTGATAATCTTTCTGGGTACTGTAGTCCACCCATTCCAGTTATTACTTTAGTTGCCCTCCTCTGAACCCTCTCCAGCTCTGCTATGTCTGCCTTGTTCACAGGAGCCCAGAACTGTACACAGTACTCCATGTGCGGTCTGACTAGTGATTTGTAAAGTGGCAGGACTATGTTCTCATCACGGGCATCTATGCCCCTTTTTGATGCAACCCATTATCTTATTGGCCTTGGCAGCAGCTGTCTGGCACTGGCTTCTACAGCTTAGTTTGCTGTTCACTAAAATTTCTAGGTCCTTTTCCATGTCAGAGTTACCCAATGCTTTACCATTTAGTATGTACTGGTGACTTGCATTATTCCTTCCCATATGCATAACCTTACATTTGTCAGTGTTAAACCTCATCTGTCACTTTTCTGACCAAGCCTCCAGTCTATCCAGATCCTGCTGTAGCAGTACACTGTCCTCCTCTGTGTTAATTACTTTACACAGTTTAGTGTCATCTGCAAAAATTGATATTTTACTATGCAAACCTTTTACAATATCATTAATAAATATATTGAAGAGAATAGGACCCAATACAGACCCCTGTGGTACCCCACTAGTGACAGTGACCCAATCTGAGTATCTTCCGTTAATAACCACCCTCTGTTTTCTATCACTGAGCCAGTTACTTACCCACATACAGACATTTTCTCCCAGGCAAAGCATTCTCATTTTATATACTAACTTTTTATGTGGTACCGTGTCAAATGCTTTGGAGAAGTCCAAATATACGACATCCATTGAGTCGCCGCGGTCAAGTCTAGAACTTACCTCCTCATAGAAACTGATTAAATTGGTTTGACATGACCGATCCCTCATGAAGCCATGCTGATACGGAGTTATTTGCTTATTTTCATTGAGGTACTCCAAGATAGCATCTCTCAGAAAACCTTCAAACAGTTTACCCACTTACCGACCTATAGTTAAACTTACCGACCTATAGTTTCCGGGCTCTGTTTTTGGACCCTTTTTGAATATTGGCACCACATTTGCTATGCGCCAATCCTGTGGAACACTCCCTGTCAGTATAGAGTCCTTAAATATCAGAAATAAGGGTCTGTCGATGACATTACTTAATTCTCTTAGGATACGGGGGTGTATGCCATCCGGTCCTGGTGATTTGTCTATTTTAATATTTTTAAGACGTTGCTGTACCTCTTCCTGGGTCAGAGAGGACACTTTTAAAGGGGAATTTATTTTTATACTCTACATTTCATCTGACAGCTTATTTTCCTCAGTGAATACAGTGGAGAAAAAGTTATTTCGTAGTTTCGCTTTCTCCTCATCGCTCTCTGCAACTCTCTCCTCATTACTCTGTAAGGGGCCGACACCTTCGGGTTTATACTTTTTAGTATTTATATAATTGAAGAACATTTTAGGGTTAGTTTTACTCTCTTTGGCGATTAATCTCTCGGTCTCTAGTTTGGCTGCTTTTATTTGTCTTTTACATATTCTATTTTTTTCCTTATAGTTTTTCAATGCTTCCTCGCTCTCCTTCTGTTTTAGTGATTTAAATGCTTTCTTTTTGTCATTTATTGCTTTCTTTACAGTTCTGTTTATCCACATTGGTTTTTCCTTGTTTCTTATCATTTTATTCCTATACGGTATGTACCTCTCACAATTAGATATTAGGATGCTTTTAAAAATATCCCATTTTGTGGCTGTATTTTTATTTTTGAGGACTTTGTCCCAGTTAGTTAGGCCTCTCTTAGTTGGCTAAATTTAGCTTTTTTGAAGTTTGGTATTTTTGTTCCTCCCTGAAGAAACACTCTTTTGAATGACAATTGGAAGGTTATTATGTTATGGTCACTGTTTCCCAGGTGTCCCCCAACCTGCAAATCTGTTGTTCTGTCAGGTCTATTGGTTAATATTAAGTCCAGTATGGCCGTCCCTCTAGTGGGGTCCTGAACCAGTTGGGAAAGGTAATTGTCTTTGGTTATTGCCAAGAACCTGTTTCCTTTATGAGATATACAGGTTTCAGTTTCCCAGTCTATATCTGGGTAGTTGAAGTCCCCCATAATAATGACCTCATTATGATTTGCCGCCTCGTCTATTTTGTTTAGAAGTAGATTTTCTGTGGTCTCTGATATATTGGGTGGTTTATAATAAACCCCTATTAGTATTTTAATATTGTTTTTGGCTCCATTTATTTCTACCCACAGTGACTCCACATCTTTATGTCCCTCACTTATATCTTCCCGGAGTGTGGGCTTTAGGCACGACTTTACATAAAGGCAGACCCCTCCCCCTCTCCGGTTTTGACGATCCTTTCTAAAAAGATTGTAACCCTGTACGTTAACTGCCCAGTCATAGCTATCATCCAGCCATGTCTCAGTTACTCCCACTATGTCATAGTTCTCCTCACACATCACTAATTCCAGTTCACCAGTTTTATTAGCTAGGCTTCTGGCTTTAGTGTACATACAATTAAGAGGTTGATGTATATTTCTAACCCTACACCTTTCCTTCTGATCTGTTCTAGTTCCTCCTTCCATTCCTCCCCCAGTTCTATTACCTTGCCCCAAGTCTCTATCTGCACTTCTTCCCCTCCTATAATGTAGTTACCCTCCCCCCAGTCCCTAGTTTAAACACTCCTCCAGCCTTCTAGCGATCTTCTCCCCCAAAACAGCTGCCCCTTCCCCATTGAGGTGCAGCCCATCCCTACTGTAGAGCCTGTAGCCGACAGAGAAGTCGGCCCAGTTCTCCAAGAACCCAAATCCCTCCTGCCTACACCAGTTCTTGAGCCCCTTGTTTATCTCCCTAATCTCCCGCTGCCTTTCTTGTGTGGCTCGTGGTACAGGCAGTATTTCGGAAAACACTACCTTGGAGGTCCTTGCCCTAAGCTTATGCCCTAAATCCCTAAAATCATTTTTAAGGACGCTCCCCCTACCTCTAACTTTGTCATTGGTACCAATATGGACCATGACTGCTGGATCTTTTCCAGCCCCTCCCAGTAATCTGTCAACCCGATCCGCGATATGCCGAACTCGAGCGCCTGGAAGGCAGCACACCATCCGACGATCCCGGTCTTTGTGACAAATTGCCCTCTCTGGTGATTCAGGTGCAAAACAATACAGATGAGGCGTAGGGCTGGCCTCTCCAGTCTCCTCCCTGACAGAAGAAGGGCTTGATGATGAGGAAAGACCTGAGCTAGCTGTCCCTCTCTCTCTTCAGAAGGCTGGTACCCTGGTCCAAGGCTGGTGATCCAGGGTCTGTGGCAGACTAACCCGCATCTCAGCGTCTTCTTCTGGTCCCTCAGTCTGGCAGAGCCTCCTGTTCTAAACACTGTTCCCTAACTGCAGAACACTATAGGCTCTGACTGCTCTACTTATTTAGCCAGTTTTAGCTAGACTAGAACCTTCTAGTGGGAGGGGTGTAGTGGAGAAGCCCAGCACAAACAGATACATTGTAACACTTTCTGTCTTTCACAGACTTAAAGGGGTATTCCAGTAACTTCATTTTTTAAAAACTTCATTAAAGCTCCAAGCTGTGACCCAACCAAAACCCATACCTATACATATAACCAGAGTTTCCATTTACCTTGCAATCCATTTTTAATTACAATAAATTTGTCTAGCTCCTGTGTGAGCCTGCAACACACTGAGAGTGTCATGGCTCCTGATCTTCCCTCACAAAACTACTATTCCCACAATCCTTAGCTTTCCTGCTGTGAGTTTCTGCTTGTTTATGAGTCTTGATTTTTTTTGATTGGCTGCCTTATATTCTAGTCCGGTCACACCCCCTCTACTCAGTTATCATCAGCACACTAGCATTTAGCTAGAGAACTGATAGCAACACACTGAGCATGCTCGACCGAACAAAGGCTCAGACCTACAGGCCGATACCATGGTAACTTATGAGGAAACACAGTGGGTAGTGAGGAAGAAAACTACTTTTATAACTACTGAAAGGTAAATATGTGAAATTGACATCATATTAGGTAATAATTAATGATGAATTAGTCTAAAACATAAGTTATATTTATGGTAACCAGAATACCCCTTTAAATTAGAGCTCCAATGATACTCAATGGCAATGACACAGCAGTTTTTACAGACAAAAATACGTTTCCAGAAATAACAACAGAGCTAAAACCAGACATTCAAAAGGTCACACTGTCTGCTTTTGTTGTAAACAAGTTCTGGTGTTTTACTTCTTTAAAGTCTATGGCAGCTGTGGAAAATTACCAGCTTCTCATTCAAAGTCCTAACAGTCTCTCAGTATTCATTAACCCTTTCCACAGAACCATGTAAATACAGTGATAATGAATAGGATATATATCACAACATAAAATGCAGTTACACAGTATTAAACAGTGCACATTAACCCTTTCAAGTTTTGAAGCGGCTCTTTTGAAGCATGCCCTATACTTGTCCATGCGCAAGGACAAGTATAGGCATTTTCAATGGGGCCGCACGGCCTGTGTTCCGAGCGCTGCGGAACACATGCCGGGCAGCCCCCATATATTTGCGGGTCCGCAGTAATGCGGGCCCACAAATATACGGTCGTGTGAATAGGGCCCAAAAGACTGCCCAGGAGGAGGGGAAAAGGAAGGAGCCATTCCTGAATTTAGGTCGGGGGGAGGGAATAGCCCTTACCCCACCCCTGGAGCCAATACACACTCCATAAAACTTGCCCAAAATACCCCTGCGGATAGAGATGAGCAAAAATTCAATTCGGTCGCTGTGCCGAATTTTCCCCAAAAATTTGCTTTGATCTGAATTAATTTGTCATGAAGCGCGTAAAATCAGGTTTATCCTGGCCTGCAGTTAAACATTAGGAAGAATATATCCTGGTGTACATCACTGTGCAGTGCAGCAACATGCATAGCTAGTCCTTTCAGGTAGCGCGCATCATCGTGAAAAAAAAACAACTTGGCATCCTTGCAAGTAGCCCAATAACTCTTTAGTGGAGCAAAATTAGGACATGGACGCAGCGCCAATAATGTAGTGGAGAAAAAAAGGTTGTTTTCATCCATGTTATGGCAGTGCAAACACGTGTGTTTGAATCCCTCCTGTTAGATGTAGAATCACTGTGGGTCACTGTTAGGCTTAGTTCACGCTTCACTTATTTGGACAATTATTGTCAGTCCAAAGCAAGTAGGCTTGGCTCCTGAATTTGCCCCATAAAAAGTGATAGAAATAACTGACCAAATAACAGAAGTGCAAACTCCGCCTTACAGGTTAATGTTAGGGTTAGGTCTTATTTATCTGCATGCACTCAACCGTGCAGTGGCCCAAAATTTAAGTGTTGCTCTATGTCAGTGGGGAGGGTGTCTGCAGTAAGTCTGTGTTCACATAACTGTTTATTTTTCCGTTCTTCTGATCCGTCAGAAGAACAGCCCCAAAAAAATGGATCCTGTAGTTTGAGCATCCGCTTTCACACTGCCGTCAGTATTTGGTCTGCATTTGATCAGTATTGGTATGGAAAAAACATGGGTGGGTCCAAAACAGAGATAACATGTGATGGAAATATTTGCATGCCTTCTGTGTTTTGGACCCACTCCTGCTTTTGGCTTCCAAATCATGATAAAATCCTGATGCAAAATATTGACCGCGTGATAGAGGCCTGCTGGACGTTCAAACGGTACAAATAACCTTTGCACCGCAATCTGTGTCATAAATGCACCTAATATAGCTTAATTATGGATAGTAAATGACCCCCCAAGGGGTTTATGGTCCTAAAATAGTTATACAGTTACCAGCCTTATCCTACATTTTACATGTGCAGAAAAAAGGTACTGTGATAAGACATGATTATGTATGAGTGCAATATCATGTATAAATTGAGTAGAAACAATCATAAAACCTCAGAAAACACTGATGACTCTTACTGAGCTCTCTGTATGTCTGACCCACGTCTGATTAGGGTGCATTAAACCCTGCAGAGGAGTTAATTCTGAAGGACCATATTCCTTTTATCCCATGGACATTTTTTCAGTAAGTAGGCAAAATTCCTCCTTATATTCAGTAGTATTAGAATGCTATTTCACCCCAATTACAGAATCAAGGCCTAATGGAATTACTTATGTATAAAACAAGGTGTAAAACCAAATATGTGAAAAATAGAGCGCTATTTAACCAATTACAGAATCAAGGCCTAATGGAATTATTTATCTATAATGCAAGGTGTAAAACCAAATACGTGAAAAAATAGAGCACTATTTAACCCCAATTACAGAATCAAGGCCTAATGGAATTACTTATGTATAGAACAATGTGGATACCCCAATAGTAGTAATATCAAACCACTATTTCAACCCAATTACAGAATCAAGGCCAAATGGAATTACTTATCTATAACACAAGGTGTAAAACCAAATACGTGAAAAAACAGAGCACTATTTCACCCCAATTACAGAATCAAAGCCTAAAGGAATTACTTATCTATAATACAAGGTGTAAAACCAAATACATGAAAAAATATTTAGAGTGCTATTCCACTCCTATTACAGAATCAAGGCGTTATAGAATTATGAATGTATAAAACAATGTGGACACCACAATAGCAGAAGTATTAGACTGTTTTTTCACCCCAATTAGTGCATCAAGGTTCAATAGAATTGCTTATCTATTAACCAAGGGGGACACTGTTCAATTAGCCCCTTAATAATGTGGATAATGTCTACCTACAATCTCCATATGATCTCTCTACACTTTCTTTATGCTGTCCCTGAACTCTTCCAAACTAAAATTTTACAAATTAAGGCTTTCTTAATTACTGTCCCTAGAGAATGTTACGTCTCTCCCTGCACTAAGTTGACAGTAAAATGGTGGAAACCTGGTAGGATGAGGCTTTTTATAGGGCTATGACATCACAGGGACTTGCTATCGGCTGATTGGCTGGCTGTACAGCATTATGGGTGATCCCTCTTGCACTTTCAGTTTGTAACATGTGCAGCAGCCATTTTGGATTGAATCCCACTTCATCAACTTCGATTCGCTCCACACTAGACCTGACAAGGATATGTCAGGTTTCCGGCATAAATGACAGCTTTGTTGAGTGGTAGTGGTGGCACAGATAGGAGTAATAGTGGTTCACAGTAGCTGTCCTTACTCTGGTGTTCCCTGGGGCCATGCAGAGAATTAAGAGTGCAACCTTTCTTCCCTCACGGCATTTGGGGATTTCCACCTGGAGATAGTTGGGGTGCCCTTGATGGTGAACGGTTGGCTAGGTCCAAGGCAAGGGGGCAGATGGAGGACCAGAAAATGGCAGTGCAATGGGGGTGCAAGGCAATATTCAGGCCAGTGTAAGGTACAAATCCAGTGTTCTTTACTGACTTACTTTAAGCAATTAATAAAGACACTGGTAGCATTCAGTTCAGTCTCTTCACAGTACATACACAATCTTTCCTAGGCTGAATATGAAATAGCAAAATGCAAGATGGCTGTCTCTGGGTCTCTCTATTAACTCCAGACAACTTTCCAAGTCGACCAAAGGGGTGCACCGTGATTCACGATTTGTACTGCAGTTCTCAGAGCTGGTTGCAGATCATCCAACAAGTTGCTAATCAGTTTTAAAAGTATGCTGGGTAGTGAAGCAGCATATCCTTTCCACTAGCAGTAAGGCCTGTTGCCATAAACGAGCGATTGCACTTGTAACACCCCAGAGTGGTGTTACTATTCTTTCAATCCACTACTGTCTTTTATTGCTAACACCTATGCCATTCTTGTATTTATTTCCAGGTCCTTCTCAAGTGTGCATTGATTTTACTATCTTGAAACTGTTATGTTCATGAATTATGCCTGGTTCCCAGCTGGTGGCAGTGTATATGGCAGAGCTATATTTAGATAGAATGGAACTCCCCATTCCATTCTGTCCCCTTTGGGTAGAAGTGAGAAGTGGGACAGCCCTGCTTCCTACCAGAAGGGAGGGGTTGCGGTTCTAGATTATTCCAGTTTACACTCCATGTTGGAGCCAAGAAGACCTGAAAGAAGTAGCAGTCAGAGGAAATTGTTCTTCGGCTGAAAATAAGTTATTTCCTGAGTGTCAAGTTGGGAATAATAGTCAATGGCACCCCATCCAAGGATACCAGAATCAACCAAAAGTCCAGAAATCAGATTTAGGGCTCATGCACACGAGCGTGTGCAGTCAGTGCCTGTGCTGTGGACCGTAATTTGCGGTCCACAATGCACGGGCACTGACATTGGGGCCGCTGCATGCATTTGAATGGGGTCTGCAATTCACATCTGATGGTCCCCACCGCAAAAAAGTAGTGCTTGCACTACGTTTTTTGCAGTGCGGAGGCACGGCCAGAAACACTATGGAAGCACACTATAGTGCTTCCGTGGTGTTCCGATCCGTGCCTCCACTCAGCATCTCCCGGATTGCGGCCCATTGAAGTGAAGGGCCGGCACCGGCCATGTGCATGAGCCCTTAAGCAAAGTTTAGTACAGCACAGAGACAAAGAAAGCAGAGATATTTAGCAAGCCTGTCAGCCCAGCAGAGGAAGCAAAGTTATCAAGTTTGCCTGACAGTTTAGCCAAAGCCTGCTGGAGCCAAGAGAAAGCCTGAATGTAAGAAAAGCCTGAATATTGTCTGGAATCAAGTTTACCGACGTAAAGCTGCTCTTAAAGTTAACCAAGGTCTGGACTTGTAGCCTAAGCCTGGGGTCCCGCTGTATCCAGGTAGGAGCACCGTGACACATATAGGCTGTACCACTCGGCATTCCACTAAACCGGGTACGCTATAGGGCCCTGGGGGTGGCTCGTTGCACACTTAATGTCTGTCCTTTGCACCAGTCCTTTAAATTGGCCTTCAACAATCTGTATATAGTGTACTTCTTTCTCAAGTATATCAATCTGTATATACTGTACTTCAGTTTCTCAAGTACAGTGCTCCCTCAAGTTACAATATTAAATGGTTCCGGAATAACCATTGTATGTTGAAACCATTGTAAGTTTAGTAATCAGTTCCAAAGCCCTAAAATGTCATCCAAGATAAGAGAAGATGAAGATTTAAGAAAAATAAGCAGATAACTAAGACAGATAAAGGAAGTCCTTACATATAACAGTCAGGAATAGCTGCTAACTAGCAACTAATCCAGATATTTTACCAGAGAAGTGGGCTTGATTGGTTGGATCTAAGTCCGAGGCATTGTATGTTGAGTCTAGTTTCAACTTACGATGGGTCAGAAAAGAGCATTGTATGTTGAAAATATTGTATCCTGAGGAATCATTGTATATCACATTGTAGTCCTTTCCTAATAGCCTTGTATAGGCAGCAACAATGATGGTACTGTAGTGGCTCCCTTTACAGTCTGTCCAAATAACCACTGGTGTACAATTTCAATCTCATTAACATTTTATCCAATTCCCAAGCTGAGGGGTGCAGATTTTTGATCTGGATGGCAAGTATGTCTCCAAATTGTGGTGGGTCTTGGAGGAAGCTATCCCTTTCAATAGCAGTAAAGTCTTTAATGCTATAAATGAGTGGAAGCTTACTGTTTGAATCCAGTGCACAGCCTTGAAATAAAAATTGATGTCTGTCTGTTATCTTTCTCTCAGGGATAGTTCTCTGGCAGCTTTTCAGTCTCAGGAATGGTGTTTGCTGGATGAGGCTTCTCTTTGGGTCAAATTTGCAGTTGCTTACACATGCTGGTCTTGCTTCTTGCTCTGTTCAGCGAAGACTAACTAATCAGAGGAGGTCGGACCAGCCGATCTCCACAGTAACTAACAAAGACTGCTAGTATTATAATTTTGTTGCCCATACATTGCTATTAGGTATTGTGGCAATGTGTATAGTAAAGTTCACGGTAGATGTGTGGTGGGGGTGTGTATCTCACCCAGTTGTTCAGTTTAGCTGGGTGAGAGAACTGAAATCCTGAAATTGTGCTGCTTCAGCAAGGCATAGCTTGCTGGAGATTTTGTTTAAAGTGACATGGGCCAGATTTCTTGGACTTGGAGACAGGTTGGTAGTGGGAGTCTTCCAGTCCACACCCTTCCACTACAGGTGTTGCGGTAAGCTGACAGTTTGTAGGTGAGGCCTGCTAGTGCAATCACGGAGGGATAAAACGTCCCTCTGTGTATTAGAGTTGGAGAGAGAGGGCCCCAGGGAACAGACCTGGAGAGGGCCCATGTGGTCCCAGCCAGGAGGGCTGGGGGGCCACAAGGCTGAGGAAGCCTGAGAGAGAGAAAGACTGAGGAAGCCTGAGAGGTTGGAGCCTGCAGAGGCTCTGTGTGGTCTCTGCCAGGAGGGCTGAGGGGCCACAAGGCCATAAGCCAAGTTTGGGAGGGCCAGCGACGCCTATGATTAGAGGGTCGCACAGTCAGAGTTGGGAGGACTGCTGGACTATCTCCCCCCAAAGGTGCTGGTGAGGTCACATCCAGGAGGCTGCTGGACCAGACGGCTGAGGAAGCCACATCTAAAAGCTGTGTGTGAATGGCGTTTTTTCTAGGTGAGCTAGAGAACCTGTGTTAGTCAGAGCCCAGCTGGATAGGTGTTTGTTTGGCTTTGTTTGTTTTGTGCTGAAGAGCAAAAATAAAGCTGTGTTGGACTTTAAAACCCCTGTGTGTTGGAAGAAGTCTGTGATGGCGACCCCTTGAGAGAAAGCAATCCCTTACAGTATACATAGTGCATAAATAAATAAGTGCTTTAATAACAAATCACAACGTTTAACTCCGTAGCATTGAATTAACCCTTTCCAGTGATCTACTGGAGCACTGCACTTCTAGTAGCCAAATGACACAGTATATTCTTTGTGCTGTTTTGGCCACTAGTAGTTCAGACCTCTAGCTATAATATGCTGCCCTTACATAGGTAGTTACATATGGTAGTTAAATGTTTAGGTGCAAGACAGGGCGCAAGCAGTGCAATGGCTAGAGCAGGGATCAGCAACCTCCAGCACTCCAGATGTTCTGAACCTACAACTCCCAGAATGCTCCATTCACTTATATGGGAGTTGTGAGAACAGCCGAGCATATTTGCATGCTGGGAGTTGTAGTTTCACCGCAGCTGGAGTGCCAAAGGTTGCTGATCGCTGGGCAAGATTATGGTGCAGGAGCCAGTAACCAGGCCCGATATAACAGATAGGACTGCCCAGGTCGTGTCCAGGGGTGAAGGGTGTCTTAACAGTGTCCCTCACTGCAGTAAAATCTTAACAGCTTTTGGTAGCAGTTTACCTTACTGACTCCAATGCTCGGCCATGCAGTTTCTAGGTTCTCTAGTTCTGCCCTTTTTTCTTAATCCTTCTCACCTGCTATAGATGCAGAGAGCGGAGAGTCTCTGTAGCCTTTGGGCCTAAGAAGAGGGAGCACAAGTCATACCTTCCGCTCCCTTCCAAACTCCGACTGCTAAGGGAGGAGCCAGTCCACACCTAACCTCCAACAAGGGGTAAACCAGGATTGTTAACCCTGGCTGTGCCATCCATACATAGTTATACTGGGTCTGATACGTAACATAACATATCATAACAGTACATTCCATAACAAACCATTTGCAGATACTCACTGCTCTGGTGCACTGCAGATTCTCTTTTGGCTTTGTCTGAAAAACCTGAAGGAAAATCTGCCTCAAAACCTCCTCCAAAAAACTCCATGTGAACTTACCCTCAAGGTGTTACAACACATTTAGGCTTTTTGATGCAGTTTTTGAAGCCAAAATCTGGAGGGGATTATAAAAGGAGAGAAAGTATAAAGGACAGATAGGACTTCTCCTCTTTTTTAATCCATTCATCCATGCATAAAAAACCAGCATGTGTAGCCATACCCTTACATTAGTGTATTTCAAGTTTGCTGTGTGTGTTCACTTGCTGGAAGGAAATGCAGCATAAATCCACATATGTTGTTGCAAAAACACACTTTTTTATGTTTTTTGCTGCATTCAAAACACAGCAGGGCTCATGCACACGAATGTATTTTCTTTCCTTGTCCCTTCAGCTTTTTTCTGTGGACCGTATGCGGAACCATTCATTTCAACAGGTCTGCAAAAAAAGACTGAAGTTACTCCGTGTGCATTCCCTTTCCCTTATGTCCGTATTTCCGTTCTGCAAAAAAATAGAACATGTCCTATTATTCTCTGCATTACGGACAAGGATAGTACTGTTCTATTAAGGGCCAGCTATTCCATTCCGCAAAATATGGAATGAACACGGACGTCATCCGTATTTTTTGCGGATCCGTTTATTGTGGACCCCAAAATACATACGGTAGTGTGCATGAGTCCTTATACAGAGCTTTGATCAGGAAAGTTGGTGTGTGGTGCCTGGCATACTCTGTAATATGGGGTATGTGCAGTGTGTGTCTGGCATACAGTGCCCTGTGACTGGGAAGGTTGGGGTGTGTGATGTCTGGCATGCAGTATGCTGTGAGTGGTAGTACCTCTGGTTTGAGTGCTTTGCCTGGCAGAGTATGATGTCATTATGGGGGGGTTCTCATTTCTGGTCCACACATTGATGCTCTGTGGGGAAGAAGGAGGAGGCACTAAGCTGCTTCAACACATTCATCTTTTGAAGCTGCTGCTGGAATAAGGTTTTATAGGCATTTATCTGGAACAACTGAGACCCGGATAATCCATGCAGCCCACCGCTCTCAGCCTCCACAGATGCCCAGCTGCCCCCATGTGACTCCCTGAGTGACAGCCACACACATCTGGGAATCCATCTATTGTCTGTCTGCTGACATTTCCCTTCAATGTATGCTGAGAGAAGGGCAGGAGCCAGCAGCTCAATGCTTCCTGTGCTTCTCTGTCTGCTTCTTCTGCTCCCGGTAAGAGTACTCTCATCATCCAGAATGTGGAGAAAGGGGATAGGGTTCAAGAGACATTGCTATATGATATGTGCTTGTGACACAGATTTACTTGGTGATTGATCTCAGCTATTTAAAGTATTAATATGTGGTCAACATAATCTTCTTTATGTCATATAAATATATGGGATTATATATATGTATAGCAAAGGTATATAAGGTTGTGGGAAGTTATTAAATATTGATATACTATAAGGTTAGCGCTTTCGATATGTAGATGTTTTCTAGGGTAAAGGTTAGTGCTTTCAATATGTAGATTTTATATAGGGTGCAGATGTTATATACGGTTACTGCTCTCGATATGTAGATATTATATAGGGTAAGGGTTAGTGCTCGTTTGTAGATGTTATATGGGTTTAGGGTTAGTGCTCTCAATATGTAGATGTTTTATAGGGTAAGGGTTAGTGCTTTCAATATGTAGATTTTATATAGGGTATAGATGTTATATAGGGTAGGGTTAGGGCTCTCAATATGTAGATATTATATATGGTCAGGTTTAGGCCTCTCAATTTGTAGATGTTTTATAGGGTAAGGGTTAGTGCTTCCAATATGTAGATTTTATATAGGGTGTACATGTTATATATGGTTAGGGCTCTCGATATGTAGATGTTATATAGGGTCAGGGCTCTTGATATGTAGATCTTATATAGGGTCATGCATAGTGCATTCAATGTTTAGATGTTATACATGGTGAGAGTTACTGTTATTGATATGTAGCAGTTATGTAGGGCTAAGGTTAGTGCCATTGATCTATAGATGTAATATAGAGTTATGATTGGTGCTCTCGATATATCAATGTTATACGCTTGACATGTACATGTTTGTTAGACAGTGGGTGTGAAACAACTGTGTCAACTGAATAGATATGACTTCGGGCTACTCCTAACGGCATTATCCTGGCAGTCCCTTGCTTTTCAATCTTAAAACCTTATTCAGGTATCTGGAGTTCAGGGGAACCACCAGACTGATATCTTTTGGAGTAGTTTCTGGTTGACCCATGGAGTCAAGAGGCATGGGTGCAGGGCACTGAGGGTTCAGGCAAAACTGTAGTCATGGAAAGGTCAAGGTCAAGGCAGTCAGAGTATGTGCAATCAGATAAACAGTCTGAGGTCAGGGCAGGTAGCTCAGGGTCAGTAAAGGGAGCGTATGCATGCACCCTATGGACAGAGGAGGAGAGGCCTTGCTGGCAAGCAGGTCACAGCCTGCGTGGAGGGACAGAATTACTTTGGTGGGTAAAAGAGAAAGGGGCGGGGGGGGTCGGAAACACAAGGGCATTTGAACACAGAAGGACACCTCAATTACCCCCTGGATAGGGACTCTCTATCTCCTGTAGAGATGAATGGAGCGGTAGTACACATGCTCGTTCTGCCGCTCCATTCATCTGTACTGGAGTTCTGGAAACAGCCCAGTACAGTGCTCAACTATTTCCAGAACTCCCATAGAGGTGAATGGAGCAGAAATTCACATGCCCAACCTGCTGCTCTGGAATAGGAGCAGGAACTGGATATCTGGAGCAAAGGTTGAACACAACAGGCTTGAGAAGGGAAACATGAAAAGGCTGTGTAGAGATCAAGGCAGAAGTAACTTGTAACTGACTGAAATCTGAAAAAAAATCACAGAAAAAAAATGATAAAAAACATCCTGCATGATGCAATAAATAATTGCGGATGTCAGTGGCTACATATATAAAAATAAATCACAGAAAAAAATATTTAATGCACTAACAAAATAGATGCAAACAATATATACTGTATAAACTAAGCCCTCATTCTGATATGATAAAATCTGAGACTCTTAGCTCATATATTTTGATCAAAACACATCGGTGCCCACCTACCCAGCGCCAAGATGCTCTCAGGTCAGGCAGGTCCTACGCTAAACCTACCTATGCCATTGGGCATCTATGTTCAGTCCGCGCTCCTGGACATAGATGCCCAACGGCATAGGTAGGTTTAACGTAGGACATGCCTGACCTGAGACCACCTTGGCGCTGGGTAGGTGGGCAAAGATGTGTTTTGATCAAAATATATTGGCTAAGAGTCTCAGATTTTATTATATCAGAATGAGGGCTTAGTTTATACAGTATATATTGTTTGCATCTATTTTGTTAGTGCATTAAATATTTTTTTCTGTGATTTATGACTGAAATCTGGTGTAAATGAAGATAAATGTGGTGGGCCCATTGGCCCCAACCCATCTCTGCCCTCACTATGCCTCCTTTTCAGAAAGTGGTGAGGGTGACCTACATTGCACTTGCGGCTATATTTTATTGCAGTGTTGTTTATGCCTTTTTTACGCCATAAAAGTGGCCAGCTCAAGCTCTCAGTACTATGTCAACTACCTTCTCCATCTCTGCTATCACCTGCATCCCACCGCAAGGCTTCACTGTACATTCATTTAATTGCTCTGGGAGACATGCAGCTAAAGTGGGGATGCCAGCGGCTTTGCCCTCATGCCAACCTTGTGACTCTGCCATATATTCCAGGCAGTTTAATCTTACATTACCACCAATGTGTCGCCACCAGGATACAGTGCAATACATACATTCACATACATGACAGCATATAATACTGTACATTGGATTTCTTACTGTCTCCAGTGCGGTTCAGCTGCAATGACCATCACATCCCTCCTGAGCCAATATGACTCCCCAGTCGCGACACATATCATCATAGGCCATCTGGTACTATGTCAAGGGCGTGTGTCAGGGTTGTCAAATAGAATTTTTCTTTTTTCTGGACAACTTATCCCAAAATCATGGACAGCCAACATTTTTTATGGACAAATTGGAAAACCATAATGAACAATAAAGATTATAAGTAATTAGAGATGAGCGAATAAATAAATCAAAGTTTATTTGCCGAACATTTGCCAAACTTTTCCTAAGATTCGTATATTCGACGAATAGATTCGTTGAATATGCGTACAAAATATACGTAATTATATGGCTTTTAGCGAACATTCGGGCACTAATAACAAACGTTCAGGTAAAAAAGGTACGCAACCTCTTTGAGCACGTATGCATAAGCGTACGAATCCTCAGAGTACTATTGTCTAGCTTAATACGCAGGCACGTAATACGCAGGCACGCACACACGAGCTGAGAGGCCGCGGCGTGCACTCCTCAGAGACAGAGCAAAGTTTTACAAATGGCATCCAGGCGATCATCAGCATTTAGCTCTGCAGATCTGAAATACATGATCCGGCTGATGGACTGGCAGGGTTACGATGGCTACCCGAACCAGCATAATAAGGAGATGATCCAGCAGGTGATCCGAGGCTTGCGCCATTGTTTCAACACCGTGCGGACCCCGGGCCAGATCCAAAGGAAATGGTCCGATCTGAAGTTCAAGTGCCCAGAGCGGCTTAATGAGATCCGCGCAGAGATACGGCAGGGTGAGCATTGCGAATACTACTAGTAGATGCTCCGGCTACAGGTCCTTTGGAACTACTGCCCTGTGCCACCTTCTCCTTTTTTTTAGAGCTCGAGGTCTGGCTGGAACTGGACCCCTTTTGCTTATCCATTCCAGACATTTTTCAATTCACTCTGTGGCCCTGCAGCTGGTCTTTGTCTCTGTATCTCCCTGTCTCTCCCAATCTGCCTGATTAATTACTAGCCCTGAACTGGCCCTGCATTAGCCCTGCAGTATCCCTGATATGTGTAATATGGATTCCCAGAGCAATTACACCCCAATTTACACAAAACAGGTCTCAGAGTCTCAGAACTTCACACACAGTGCTTCTGCTCGTCTCAGCAGTCGCAGCAGAAGTGATGCGTCACTGGTTTACAGAGCCTGAGCCAATCAGAGCAAGCCCTGCCCACTAGATCTGGTGACCGCTTTCTTCCCGGGCTTTTGCGCACGATAAACGAACTAACAGTAAAAGTTCGCTAATGAATTCGTACGCAATAGCATATAATTTATTGGGCAACTACAGAGCGAATGCGTACAAAGCCGAAGCGAATCACCTAATATTCGGATTCGCTTCCCAGCTGAAAATTTCCAAGATTCGATACGAATCAACTAATCGACGAATAGATTCGCTCATCTCTATAAGTAATCCATGTCTATAGCTCAATGTACTGATAAAACCTCATTACCAACATTTAGTGTGAGGTGTGAAATGATGATAATTATCATCAAAATAATCTAGTCAAGAACCACCAGCCTTTTTTTGTCACGGACACAGGAAAAAAGTTGCCTCTTTTTTATGGACTGTCCAGAAATTTCTGGACGGTTGGCAACCCTGGTGTGTGTACACATGGATTTGAACCCATTTTAGTGTTATACATTATACAGTGCCCTCACTGGCATTCCTCAGGGTTGACAGTGCTCTGTGATGGGAAAGTCATGTGCAGTGCCTGGTGTACACTTCTCTATGATGGGGAAGGTTGGTGTGTGTGCAGTGCCTGGCATACAGTGCTCTTTGATGGGGAAGTTTGGTGTGTGCAGTCCCTGGCATTACTTTGCCTGTGATGGGGAAGGATGGTGTATGTGCCATGCCTAGTGTACAGTGCTGTGTGATGGAGAAGGTTGGTGTGTGTGCAGTGCCTGGTGTACAGAACTCTGTGATGAAGAAGTTTGGTGTGTGTGTCATGTCTGGCATACATTGCTCTGTGATAGGGAAGGTTGATGTGTGTGTGCCATTTATGGCATTACAGTACTCTGTGATGGGGAAGGTTGGTGTGTTCCATGTCTGGTGTACAGCACTTTGTGATGGGGAAGGTTGGTGTGTTCCATGTCTGGTGTACAGCACTCTGTGATGGGGAAGGTTGGTGTGTTCCATATCTTGTGTACAGCACTCTGTGATGGGGAAGGTTGGTGTGTTCCATATCTTGTGTACAGCACTCTGTGATGGGGGAGTTTGGTGTGTTCCATGTCTGGTGTACTGCACTCTGTGATGGGGGAGTTTGGTGTGTTCCATGTCTGGTGTACTGCACTCTGTGATGGGGAAGGTTGGTGTGTTCCATGTCTGGTGTACTGCACTCTGTGATGGGGGAGTTTGGTGTGTTCCATGTCTGGTGTACAGCACTCTGTGATGGGGAAGGTTGGTATGTGTGCAGTGACTGGCCTTACAGTGCTTTGTGATGGGGAAGGTTTGTATGTGTGCAGTGCCTGGCCTTACAGTGCTTTGTGATATGGAAGGTTGGTGTGTGCAGTGCCTGGCCTTACAGTGCTTTGTGATGGGGAAGGTTGGTATGTGTGCAGTGCCTGGCCTTACAGTGCTTTGTGATGGGGAAGGTTGGTGGGTGCAGTGCCTGGCCTTACAGTGCTTTGTGATGGGGAAGGTTTGTATGTGTGCAGTGCCTGGCCTTACAGTGCTTTGTGATATGGAAGGTTGGTGTGTGCAGTGCCTGGCCTTACAGTGCTTTGTGATGGGGAAGGTTGGTATGTGTGCAGTGCCTGGCCTTACAGTGCTTTGTGATGGGGAAGGTTGGTTTGTGTGCCATTTCTGACGTACAGTGCTCCGTGATAGGGAAGTTTGGTGCGTGTGCAGTGTCTGGTGTACAGTTTTCTATGATGGGGAAGGTTGGTGTGTGCCATGCCTGATGTACAGTGCCCTGTGATGCGGAAGGTTATAGTGAATCCAGTACCTGGCATGCAGTGCTCTTTGATGTGGAAGTTTGGTGTGTGCAGTCCCTGGCATTACCTTACCTGTGAAGGGGAAGGTTGGTGTATGTGCCATGCCTAGCGTGCAGTGCTCTGTGATGGAGAAGTTTGGTGCAAATGCAGTGCTTGGCATACAGTGCTCTGTGATGGAGACAGTTGGTGTGTGTGACATGCCTAGCGTGCAGTGCTCTGTGATGGAGAAGGTTGGTGCAAATGCAGTGCCTGGCATACAGTGCTCTGTGATGGGGAAGGTTGGTGTGTGTATGTGTGTTCCATGTCTGACATTACAGTGCTCTGTGATGGGAAAAGTTGGTTTGTTTGCAGTGCCTGGCATTACAATGCTCTGTGATCGGGAAGGTTGGCGTATGTATCATGTCTGGCATACAGCACGCTGTGATGGAGAAAGTTGGTGTGTGCAGTGCCTGGCATTAGAGTACCCTGTGATGACAAATGTTGGTGTGTGCAGTGCGTGGCATTAAAGTGCATGTGATGGGGAGGTTGGTGTGTGTGCTATGTCTAGCGTACAGTGCTTTGTGATGGGGAAGGTTGGTGTGAATGCAGTGCCTGGCATACAGTGCTCTGTGATGGGAAGGTTGGTGTGTGCAGTGCCTGGCATTATAGTGCTTTATGATGAGGAAGGTTGGTTTGTGTGCCATGTGTGGTGTACAGTGCTCTGTGATAGGGAAGGTTGGTGTTTGTGCAGTGCCTGGCATACAGTGCTCTGTGATGGGGAAAATTGGTGTTTGTGCCATGTCTGGTACACAGTACTTTGTGATGGGGAAGGTTGGTGTATGTGTCATGTCTGGCATACAGGGTTCTGTGATGCGGAAGGGTGGAATGTGCAGTGCCTAGCATTACAGTGCTGTGTGATGGGGAAGGTTGGTGTGTTTGCAGTGCCTGGCATTACAGAGCTCTGTGAAGGGGATAGTTTGTGTGTGTCCAGTGTCTGGCATACAGTGCTCTGTAATGGGCAAGGTTAGAGTGTGCGGTGCCTGGCATTACAGAGCTCTGTGAAAGGGATAGTTTGTGTGTGTCCAGTGTCTGGCATACAGTGCTCTGTAATGGGCAAGGTTGGAGTGTGCGGTGCCTGGCATTACAGTGCCCTGTGATGGGGAAGGTTGGTGTGAATGCAGTGTCTGGCATACAGTGCTCTGTGATGGGGAAGGTTGGTGAGTGTGCCATGTCTGGCATACAGAGCTCTATGATAGGGAAGGTTGGTGTGTGCAGTGCCTGGCATTAGAGTGCTCTGTGATGGGGAAGGTTGGTGTGTGTGTGCCATGTCTACCATACAGTGCTGTATGATGGGGAAGGTTGGTGTGTGTGCTGTTTCTGGCATTACGGTGTTCTTTAATGGGGATGGTTGGTGTGTGCAGTGCCTGACATTACAGGGCCCTGTGATGGGGATTGTTGGTGTGTGTGCCATGTCTGCCATACAGTGCTTTGTGATGGGGAAGTTTGGTGGGAATGCAGTGCCTGGCATACAGTGCTCTGTGATGGGGAAGTTTGGCATGTGTGCAGTGCCTGGCAACACAGTGCCTGTGATGGGGAAGGTTGGTGTATGTGCCATGTCTGTCGTACAGTGCTCTGTAATGGGGAAGGTTATTGTGTGTGCAGTGCCTGGCATACGGTGCTCTGTGACTGGGAAGGTTATTGTTTGTGCAGTGCCTGGCATACGGTACTCTGTGACTGGGAAGGTTATTGTTTGTGCAGTGCCTGGCATACGGTACTCTGTGACTGGGAAGGTTATTGTGTGTGCAGTGCCTGGCATACGGTGCTCTGTGACTGGGAAGGTTATTGTGTGTGCAGTGTCTGGCATATGGTGCTCTGTGACTGGGAAGGTTATTGTGTGTGCAGTGCCTGGCATACGGTGCTCTGTGACTGCGAAGGTTGGTGTGGGTGTTGTGCCTGGCATACAGTGCTCTGTGACTGCGAAGGTTGGTGTGGGTGCCGTGCTTGGCATACAGTGCTCTGTGACTGGAAAAGTTGGGGGGGTGTGGTGTCTGGCATACATTGAGGTGAAACTGGGAAGGTTGTTGTGGGTGCAATGCCTGGCATACAGTGCCCTGTGACTGGGAAGGTTGGGGTGTGTGATGTCTGGCATGCAGTGTGCTGTGATTGGTAGTAGCACTGGTTTGAGTGCTTTGCCTGGCAGAGTATGATGTCATTATGGGGAGGGTTCTCGTTTCTGGTCCACACATTGATGCTCTGTGGGGAGGAGGGAGGAGGCACTAAGCTGCTTCAGCACATTCATCTTTTGATGCTGCTGCTGGAATAAGGTTTTTATAGGCATTCATCTGTAACATCTGAGACCCGGATAATCCATGCAGCCCACCGCTCTCAGCCTCCACAGATGCCCAGCTGCCCCCATGTGACTCCCTGAGTGACAGCCGCACACATCTGGGAATCCATCTATTGTCTGTCTGCTGACATTTCCCTTCAATGGTTGCTAAGAGAAGGGCAGGAGCCAGCAGCTCAATGCTTCCTGTGCTTCTCTGTCTGCTTCTACTGGTCCAGGTAAGGGAACTCTCATCATCCAGTATATGTAGTAGGGGGTGCAGGGGACATTGCCGTATACTGGGGCAGAGATTTCAGAGGTTTTCCTAAAATTCTCGTACATTATTTTTCTATATTCATTGTAATTCTGCTTCTTGATATTTCAATTGATTGAATGTTTAGAATACAAAAACCTTCCTTACCCCTCACCCACCCTGAATGTTACCCCTCCATATACTACATGTTACCCCTCGATGTGTCTGTTATTCCCTATACACACCCTGCATGTTACGCCCCACCCTGTATGTTAGTCCTCACCATGCATTTTACAACCATACACACCCTGCACGTTCTCCCCACCCTGTGTCACCCCGTATCGCAGTGTGTTATCCTCCTACACACCACACATGTTATCCTTTCCCTGTGTGTTACCCCCTTGCATTGACCTCATACAAAAAATAAAACTCTTGGAAATTATGGATACCTGTTAATGTACTGTGAAGGGCATAGAGATGCCCGCTATATGGCACTGCTTCTATATCTCCCTTTGTTGGGGATTTATATGACTTCTTCATATTTAGCACTTTGTATGATATCACCAGGCCCGGTTCTTAGGGACAAGCCTCAGGCTAAGGCCTAGAATCCAATATTAGATCCAATGACCCAAAACTAATATTCTCATATACAGTAACAAAGAGAGATAAAAACTACCAAAGGTAATAGTCTAAATAAAAAAAAGTCTATTTAGGCAGGATTTTCCATGTACCCCAAATGTATACTGTAGTGGTCCTATAATAATTCAGACAGGTGGCAAATGTTCAGACATGGGGGCATATGATCAGGCAGGTCGTATATGATCAGAAAGAGGGCATGTAATTGGGTACATAACATATGATCAGACATAGGGCTTAAAATGAAAATGAAATAGTTGGCATAAGATCAGGCAGATAGTATATGATCAGGCAGGGGGCATATGATCCAATAAATGGCGTATGATCAGGCAGGTGGTATACCAAGTAGTGTGCATATGATCCAATTCCAAAACTTTACTATTCAAACAATTGCAGTGAAAGATGAAAAAGTCTAGTCATTCAGGAAACTCCATCCACTACAATGTATGATGCTTTTATATCCAGTGGTGTCAGACAGGTGGCATATGATCAGACAGGGAACATATGGTGGCTTACAGTATGATACAGCAATGGGCGTATAATCAGGTAGGGGGCACATGATCAGACAGGTGACGTATGATCAAGCAGGGGTCACATCATCATAGGCATACGATCCGGCAGGGGGCATATTATAGGGAAGGTGACATATAATCAAGTGGGGGGAATAGGATCAGAAAGGTGGCATGTGATCAGACAGATGACATTATGTGCAACTGTTACTGTACATGGGTATTGCATGACACATTTATACTGACATCATGTGGAATTGTTATATCGGCAGTACATAACACATGTATACTGACAGTGTGGCATGTGGCTCCGTTATGCTGTATTGCTAGGTTCTGCATACACCAGGGCTACCCTATACCCTGGTACTATACTCCCAGGACACATGACGCGGTTGTTCCCATCAGCTATGCCCCTGATGTATAGCACGTTTATACAGACATCATGTGGCACTTTTATATTTGCATTGAATCACACATTTATACTGACATTATGTGGAACCATTGTCTTGGCATTACATAGTACATTTATACAGACATTGTGTGCCACTGTTATATTGGCCTTGCATGGCACACTGATACTGACAGTGTGTGGCACTGTTATATGGGCATTGTGTGGGAATTTTTTGTTGAAGTTGTATGTAACTGTTATATTGATGTTGCATGATTCAATTATACTGACGGTGTGTTGTATGAGCATTGTATGAGAAATGTTTACTGACATTATGTGGAACTATGCTATACTGTCGGTATTTTAAGGGTCCCTTAAATACTGTAGACATTTTGTGCAACTTTATTTTGTCATTGCATGGTACATTTATACTGACAGTGTGTGGCACTGTTATATGGGCATTGTATGACATATTTATACTGACAGTGTCTAGTAGGCTTAGGAGCCGAAGTTGATTTGTTCAAAAACTTAATAAAACTTTAAAATGTTCTTTCTGTACAGCATTAAAATTTATTTACGCCATGGAGGAAAACTTTGTCTTTCCAGAAGTTTGCGCGAGACTATGATAAATAACTTCGTTATTCCTATCTGCCTATCAAAAAAACATTTTGAAATAGAAATCCAAGGTGGGCTTTGGTACCGAGGTATCAGCCAGTACTGAAGCTGACTTCGGAATCCTATCTTAAAATGTTTTTTAAACAAGCAGATAGGAATAACAAAGTTATTTACCGAAGTCTAGCGCAACTTTGTGCAAGACAAAGTTTTTCTCCACTGAGCCAATACATTTTAATGCTATACAGAAACAGTATTTCCAACAAAGTTTTTGAACAAATCAACTTTGGATACCAATATGTGGCACTGTTATATGAACATTGTATGACATATATATACGGATGGTGTGTGGCATTGTTATATAGGAATTGTATGGCATATTTATACTTACAATTTGTGGCAATGTTGTATGAGAATTGTATGGCATATTTATACTGACAGTGTGTGAGCCTGTTATATGAACATTGTATGACATATTTATACTGACAATGTGTGGCACTGTTATGTGGGCATTGTATGGTATATTTACACTTACAATGTGTTACAATGTTGTAAGAGAATTGTATGGCATATTTATACTGACAGTGTGTGAGCCTGTTATATGGACATTGCATGGCATATTTATACTGATAGTGTGTGGCACTGTTATATGGACATTGCATGGCATATTTATACTGATAGTGTGTGGCACTGTTATATGGACATTGCATGGCATATATATATATATACTGATAGATTTGGCACTCTTATATGGACATTGTATGGCATATTTATACTAGCAGTGTGTGGCACTGTTATATGGGAATTGTATGGCATATTTTTACTTACAATTTGTGGCAATGTTGTATGAGAATTGTATGGCATATTTATACTGACAGTGTGTGAGCCTGTTATATGAACATTGTATGACATATTTATACTGACAATATGTGGCACTGTTATCTGGGCATTGTATGGGATATTTATACTTACAATGTGTGACAATGTTGTATGAGAATTGTATGGCATATTTATACTGTCAATGTGTGGCACTGTTATATGGGTATTGTGTGGCATATTCATACTGACAGTGGGTAGCACTGCTAGATGATTATTATATGACATATCTATGGTGGCAGTGTGAGGGTCTGTTATATGGCATATTTATACTACCAATGTGTGGCATTGTTATATGGACATTGTATGTCATATTTATACTGACAATGTTTAGCACTGTTATATGGGTATTGTATGGGACATTTAAACAGACATTGTGTGGCACTTCCATCTATATTGGCACTGCTGGCATGTGAATATTGACATTGTGTGGCATCATTATACAGTATTAACATTGCTAAGCACATTTCTAATTACATGTTGTGGTGTTAGTGCTCACAAATGGGAGGCAAGGTCACAAAATCTGCTGGGAAAGGATGTGCCCTAACCTCTCACCCTCTTGTTGTCTTTTAATAATGTGGAGTCCTGAGTCAGGCACTTTTTCGGACAAGGAGATGGGAAAACTACCTCATCTTTAGAATATAAATTAAATCTGGAATGTATAAATTACCAGCCAGTTCTGCAGCATAGGGAGGGTCAATATCAGCAAATGTGGTTTTACATTGCCCGTGATTTAGAGTGAAGTCTACTTTCTGGAGATTTATATTGTGTAATATGGATGGCCTAATAGCACATCTAATTTTAATATAAAGGTACAATCACATGTTCGAGCTTTTTGATGCAGTCTTCAAAGCCAAAACCAGTAGTGAAGGCAAAAATATGCCTTTTAAACCTTCTCTTCTTTTATGATCCACTCCTGATTTTAGCTTCCAAAACTGTATCAGGAAACCTGACCGTGTGGCCCTAACCTAAAGACCCTATTACACTGCACGATATCAGACCAATTATTGGGAATGCGAACGCTCATTTCCGATAATCAGCTCATATAATCGAGCAGCCGATCAGCAGGTGAATAAGCAAAAGATTGGCATCTTTCATCAGGATCAAAGATGCCTGATTTATCGGCACCACGTCTTCCTGTGTAATCAGGGATGTGGTGCCAATAATGAATAGAGTGAGGCAAGAATGACTGCGGGAAAAATCGTTCCTCCCACATGTATGCATCCACATGTGTAATCAGACCAGTGCAAACGAGCGCTGATGGATGTGCTATCTCTTCCTTCGATGCTTGCACTGCCAGAAGCTTGGGCAGTGTAATACCACCCTTACTCGAACATAAAAAATACAGTACATGCCGTCATACGTTATACATAGGGACAAAGTACTGATCGTACTGATCCAAGGATCTGCCTGGTGACCTACAGAGGGCCAGGAAGGATTTTTTTTTATTATTTTAGTGGTTTATGCCAGTCATGGGTGTTTTTGCCTCCTCTGGATCAACTTGGATTTGAAGTGTGAGAGTTGGAACTTGATGGATCTTTTTCCTAGCCGTGACCTTTATAACTACACTATGTAACCATATACAGTATGTACTGTATATACTCACTGACCTCTCACTTTGTGAATATAACTGAGCTTTACAGCTTAAAAATATTTGGGGTCATTTATCAAACTGGTGTAAAGTGGAACTGGCTTAGTTGCCCATGGCAACCAATCAGATTCCACCTTTCATTTTCCAAAGAAGCTGTCAAAAATGAAAGGTGGAATCTGATTGGTTGCTATGGGAAACTAAGCCAGTTCTACTTTACACCAGTTTGATAAATGACCCCAATTATACATAGTTTTTAACCATTTCTTTAGGTAACTAGTAATTGGTTCCAAAGCCCCTTAGGGTGCTTTCACATGCTGCAGATTTTATTGCTGAAAATTTCTGAGACTGAAAATCAGTTTTAGTCATCTGAATGGGGCTTGTAAAATCCATGTGCTTACCGCTAAGACGACCATATTCACATGAATCGAACTGATTTTCAGACTCAAAATCTGCCACGTGTAAAGGGCCCCAAAATAAAATCAGGGATATTTCACGCAAACCAAGTAAAGGTATTTTTCTTTACACAGCGCTGTGCATACTTTAGCCCATAGACTTCAGGTAGTGATGATAAAATCATGTGCCTTTACTGCCTACAGCTGAAATACCTCTTTAAATGAAAGGATGTGCTTAACACCAATTTCAGTGTGATTCAGTGTGATTACATAAAAGTCACAAAAGAGATGTTGTTTGCTGGTAATTAACTTTCTATGTTGTGGCTATTAGGGATGAGCGAATCGACTTCAGATGTTTAATCCGAAGTCTATTCGCTCATCCCTAGTGGCTATGTTGTGCTTAGCGGCGCAGCTCACCTTCCCCCTCCCCTCTCCCCACAGGAAAAGAGTTGTAGAGTAGTACACACAGAGAGATGTTCAATACATGTAGAGAGTAGTACAGGCAGCATCTGTAGTACAGCTATATGGCAGTACAGTGTATGTATTATAGGTATATGGCAACTCAGTACATGTAGTTCAGGTAAAGAGCAGCACAGTATACTGTATGTAGTACAGATAAAAAGCGGTGCAGTATATGTAGTACAGCTATAGAGCTGTACAGTATATGTAGTACAGATATCGGTACAATGCATGTAGCACAGGTAGAAAATTGTGTGGTATATGTAGTACAGGTATATAGCTTTTAGGTAGTAAAGGTATAGAGCTGTACAGTACATGTAGTGTATGTATAGGGCAATACAGTAGATGTAGATATACAATATACAGTAACAGAACCAGGAGCACTACATAGACAAAGTAATAGAAGAAAGAACACTATGTAGAAACAGAACCAGGTACACTACAAAATAACAAAACCAGGAACACTACATAATTACAGTAACACAAACAGGAGCACAACATACATATAGTATCAGTTTAAGAAACACTACATAGATACAATGGAAACGAAGAAAAAAGTTCCGCTCCTTAAACAGCAACTTCTTTATTTCAAGTGGTAAAGTCCATCAGGAGTACAGTATATGTCTACGCATTTTGGACCCCACAATTTTGTAATACACAATTAAATAATATACAGATACAGTAACAGAATCAGGAACAATACTTAGATACAATAAAATAATTAAGAATAACAGATACAGTAATAGTATCAGGAACTCTACGTAGACACAGTAACCATATCAAGGGCACTTTATTTCCAGTCATAGCTATTTCATATCCTGTATATCCTTACTTCTAGGAATCTTCCATGTTCCAAGTGACGGTCACAGATGACAACCTTATTCTCATCTCCCTGGAGGATTCAGATGTGGTATCTTCATCTTCAGTGTATGTTGTGAAGATCACTGGGGAATCTAAGAATTACTTCTTCCAGTTTGAAGAGTTTAACAGCTCCTTGCCGAATCCTCTGGTTTTCAATGCCAGCTACCATGGACTTTATTACATAATCACATTAATGGTTATAAATGCCAACCTGGCTTCAAGACCAGCAAGATCGGTGACAGTTCTGACCAGTAAGTATGTCTGCCACTGGTGGTGGCCACATTAGCAACCAAGGCATAATAGCTAAGGAATCACTTCTCTGATGTGATCTGGTAGAGGAGACTGCTGCAATCCAAGGATCCAGGCCTTCTTTTCCCATATGGTTGGAGTAGAGCCGTTTTGTGTATTGATGAGGCTGTCTGGGAAATGGAAACCATCAGAATCCTATTACTGTTCACATCATTGAGCAAAGTCCCGCAGTTGATATGTGACCTTCTTCTTATGACTCTCATTAACACTTGTGTCTTTCTTCCAGAGCCACTTCCAGTCAGCAAGGTATTGATCCATGATTATAAAGTGTCACCAGAAACTGGAGTTGTGTTTGAAGTTTACTATCCTGAAAAGTTCAACGTCTTCACAAGAGTGAACATCAGTTACTGGGAAGGGACCAACTTCCGAACAATGTTATACAAAGGTCAGGATCATATAATTATAATAATAAAAAAGATTATTATTATTAGTAATAGTAATAATAATAATATCATTACTGTCTATTGTCTATTTTACGACAACATATCCCTTATGCACAGGATATGGCATAAGTCTCTTATCAGCAGAGGTCCAACAGCTAGGGCCCCCATCTGTCATAAGAGGCTTGTGTCTCCCCATTAGAATCTGTGTGGCAGACACACTCGCACGCTCCTACTCCATTCAGCTTTATGTGGCTGCTTGAGATAGCCATACATATGTACTCCACTATCTTCAGCAGTCCCAAGTAGTTGAATGGAGCTGTGGACACGCATGCATGTCTGCCACTCCATTCAAGGGGGATATCATGGGCCTTTGTTCTTGTGATTTTCAGTTACCAAAATCAATCAGACACTTATCCCTTAAGGCTCATACACACGATGTATATGTATTTTGTGGTCCGCAAAACACAGATCTGCTAAAAAAAAAAACTGATGACATCCATGTGACATCTGTGTTGCATCAGCTTTTTTTTGCGCATCCATTGTAACAATGCCTGTCCTTATCCACAAAACGGACAAGAATAGGACATGTTCTATTTTTTTGCGGAACAGACTTGCGGACATACAGAAATAGAATGCACACTGAGTAATTTCCGTTTTTTTGCGGACTCATTTGCAGACCCACAAAAAAAACGGAACGGACGTGGAAAGAAAATATGGTCATGTCCATGAGCCCTTATCCTGTGGGTCTGCAAGAAAAATGGACTACACTGTTCACTGCCTGGAGCAAAGACAAATTTTCTATCGGCATTCTGGATAAGTTGTAATAATAGTAGTAATAAAAACCAATACTAATAATTAGTAACGAAAATTAGCGAAAAAATATAAATAAGTATATAAAAATGATAAAATTAAAAACACAAACCCAATACTACTATTAAAAATAATAATTAAAAAAAAATTACCAATTATAATGTTGTTACTTCAGGACCCCATGTCTGTCATTTTCATATGAGAAACATTATTTATTGAGCTACTACTACTCCCATCTTTGCCTTCACCACCAGTCCCCTCCTCTCCTTGCTCTGTGTTTAGTGCATGGCTGCTTCTGTTAATCAGCTTCTGCTGTAAATGCTGGACTGCCCTCTCACTCCTTGCCTTAGCTTAGATTCCTAGTTTCCTAGTGAAGGTATGTGATTCTGACCTAAACCTGTCTACAGTACTGACCCTCTGCTGCCTGCCCTGATCTCTGCCTGTTTACCGACTTCTGGGTATTGCCTGACCCCTTGGTACTTCCCACTGCTGTCTCTGAACCCCCATGGGTCAGCTGCCAACTACACAAGGACTATTCGAAGAGGTAGTGGCCTGGTGGGTCCCCTGCAGTGAAGGCCAAATCCCTGTATACAGGTTAAAGGGTGAAAACCAGGGGATCACCAGATAAACGGCCTGAGGAATAGCCCAAAGTCAAACTGGTTAGTTCGTACAGTTGGTCTGCATCCACTGTCCGTTAGAACAATCATATACTACTACTGTAATAATAATATTAAAGAATTATAATTTAATAATAGTAAGGATAGTAACAATAATATGTGGATTGTTCTTCCTCTGGATCAACATAAGCAATATTGCTTTCTGTGAGGCTCATATTGAAGATTTCTATTCTAGATCTTCTCTGGGACTCCTGTATTTTCTACAATATGGTTTAATGTACATGGCCCTAATAGATGATTTGTTTGAGACTCTTAAACTTAACCTATTTATTATATGGTCTTAATGGCATAATTTCCTATAATAAACTGAGCATAAGCTCTATCTTCGCTGACATTCACTTTGATACAATTAGATTGATTTTTAAAGAGCTGCGAAATATGTCAGCACTATATAAATAAAGATTATTATTATTAATAGACATGTTGTATTGTGGAAAACCACAGTATCACAGCCAGGTCTCTTCCTCAGGGTAGGGGTCTTCATGTAGTAGATACATCGGGGGCTCCAGACCATTCTCTGCCCATTCTGCATGGAGAAAACAAAAATCTTTTTCTATATTTTGCATTAACAATTTATATACCATATAATTAACAGATTTCTTCAAGGGCAAAACTGTGTTTAATCACTGGTTGCCTGGTACCTGCTACCGGAACGTCACCTTCCAGCTTGTGTCCGAAGCCTCTTTTAATAAAAGCACCTTAGTTGAAAGCAGTGGAATTGGGCACATACCACAGCAGCACAGGACCGGTGAGTGGTCCAAGTGTGATAACAATTTTACTTTTATCATTTTGACCTCAATGTTATATATTTGTTTTTTAAAGCACATAATTCGGTCTTCAGTCTATGTATCGTACTTATAACTGGCTGCACAGTGGTATACTACATCATACTAACCCGAGTCCTAGTTCACTACTTGCAATATATACCTGACTATAGGACATTACTCATTATCGTGCTACACTACCTTATACCAGACTGCGCTGTATATCTCACTATAAGACATTATATTCCACATGCTATACTACCCTATACTGCACTATATATAATTATATGACATTATACAATTCAAGACTACACTACGTATACCAGACTGCGCTGTATATCTGACTATAAGATATTATATACCACAATGCTATACTACCCTATATTGCACTATATACTGTATATATGTATATATAGATATATATACAGTGGAGGAAATAAGTATTTGATCCCCCACTGACTTTTAAAGTTTTAATACTAAAAAATAAATGAAACGTCTCATAATTTTATGCCAGCTTTATTTTAACAGTGCCACATAGAATATCAAAAGAAAAACGGAGAAAATTACATGAAATGAGAAATAAAAAATAATTTTCATTTCTTTGAGGGAAATAAGTATTTGATCCCCTAGGAAAACATCATTTAATACTTGGTGGCAAAACCCTTGTTGGCAAGCACAGCAGTCAGACGTTTCTTATAGTTTTTTATAAGGTTTGCACACACTTCAGGAGTAATTTTGGCCCACTCCTCTCTGCAAATCATCTCCATATCCTTAAGGTTTTTAGGCATGCATTTGGAAACGCGAAGCTTCAGCTCTCTCCATAGATTTTCGATGGGATTGAGGTCAGGAGACTGGCTAGGCTATTCCATGACCTTGATATGCTTCTTATGGAGCCACTCCTTTGTTTCCTTGGCTGTATGTTTTGGGTCGTTGTCGTGCTGAAAGACCCATCCACGACCCATTTTCAGTGCCCTGGCGGAGGCAAGGAGGTTGTCACCCAGGATTTTGCGATACATGGCCCCGTTCATCTTCCCGTCAATGCGGTGAAGTTGGCCAGTGCCCTTAGAAGAAAAACACCCCCAAAACATAATACTTCCACCACCATGCATGACAGGGATGGTATTCTTAGGGTTATATTCTGTATTTTTCTTCCTCCAAACACGTCGAGTTGAGTTGAGGCCAAAGAGCTCAATTTTGGTCTCATCTGACCACAGCACCTTCTCCCAGTCTCTCTCGGAGTCATTAATATGTTCATTGGCAAACTTGAGGCGGGCCTGGACGTGAGCCTTCTTGAGCAGAGGAACCTTGCGTGCACTGCAGGATTTTAAACCATTACGTCTCAGTGTATTACCAATGGTTTTTTTGGAGACTGTGGTCCCAGCTGCCTTAAGATCATTACTCAGCTCCTCCCGTGTAGTTCTTGGCTGATTTTTAGCCTTTCTCATGATCAATGAGACTCCACGAGGTGATATCTTGCATGGAGCTCCAGGCCTGGGTCGATTGACAGTAATGTTGTACTTCTTCCGAATAATTGTACAGTTGTCACCTTCTCATCCAGCTTCTTACTTATGGCTTTGTAGCCCATTCCAGCCTTGTGTAGGTCAACAATTTTGTCCCTGACATCTTTAGACAGGTCTTTAGTCTTGCCCATGGTGGAGATGTTGGAGTGTCACTGAGACTGTTGACAGGTGGCCTTTTATACAGGTGACAATTTGGGACAGGTGTCTCTCATCCAGGTAACGACTTCACTGTGATTAAGGTGTGTCAGTGGTCTGTGGGAGCCAACATTAGTCATGGTTTTACTAGGGGATCAAATACTTATTTCCCTCAAAGAAATGCAAATTATTTTTTATTTCTCATTTCATGTAATTTTCTCTGTTTTTCTTTTGATATTCTATGTGGCACTGTTAAAATAAAGCTGGCATAAAATTATGAGACGTTTCATTTATTTTTTAGTATTAAAACTTTTAAAGTCAGTGGGGGATCAAATACTTATTTCCTCCACTATATATATATATATATATATATATATATATATATATATATATGTATATATGTATATAACTATATGACTGTATGCAATGCAAGACCACACAGAGTTTGCTTTTTAGTGAGTGCCAGACCACCATATGCTACCCTATAGTATATTACACTATATACATACTATATGACACTACTGAATACTATACAACACTATACTATATTGTGTTATATAACCGACTATATGACAACACTGAGGCTGAATAACAGGCTGAACTAGATGGACAGATGTCTTTTTTCGGCCTTATAACTTTGTTAATATACTATACTGACTATATGACATTACACATTACAATACTACACTACAATACTCTATACTACATCATATACCCGGCTATATGACTATAAAACAGCTGTCTACAGATTGGTGCTTCTTACATCTGGAAGAGACTCTAGCTTCTTAAATGTCACTGTTTCAATGCTTTTTCTTCTTCTGACCAACTTACAGGGTAGCTACCTACAGGTGGCACCAGAGAGACAGTTTTCTTACTTCTAGAGAAGAGCTAATTCACATGACTATATGATATACTGTACAATACCACACTATCCTATACCTCACTATGCTATATAACAAAGTACTTCACTATCCTATACTATCCTATAAAACTGACTATAAGACATTACACCCTACAATAATACATTGCTGTCTATGCTGACTATATGACATGACACGCTACAGTAATACACTTTACTATACAATATTATATAACTATGTTATATACTACAATGCCATACTACTTTATACTGCACTACAATGCTGTATATACCTGACTATAAGATATTATACACTATGATACTACAGTACCCTTTACTTTACTATGCTATATGACACTATACTACACTACCATTTACTTCATTATGTTATATGACATTATACTACACTACCCTATACTTTACTATGCTATATGACACAGTACAGTACTGCCTTTTACCATTAATTAATTATACATCTGACCATATGACATACATATGACATATGACAATTGTACACTTCATACTATACTATACTATACTACTTTATATACTTTACTGTATGATATTATACACTACAAAACCACACTTCCATATACTGTTATCTATAAATGAGTCAAGGGCATTATACTCTACAATGATACATTACCCTATACCGCTTTATATACCTGTCTATATGACATTATATACTGTTATAGAATACTTCTATATACTAAATTATCTATAAATGACTACAATACACTACAATACTCTACACTACTCTATACCATACTGCACTATTCATCAGAACATATTTACTGTGTGACTTTCCTTTTATCTTTAGCACCTTACCCACCAAGAAACATCTCCATACAAGTTTTACTGGTGAACCAAAGCCACACTGAGGAACCACCTACTGGTGTCGATCAAACCACAGAGAAAGCAGAGGTGCTGGAGGATCAGTTTGAGAGCTCAGCTGTCATTTCATCTGACTATAAAACATCAGACCTTGAGACCACATCACGACCATACTGGTGGGGGAATGAAAATGTGACAGCAGACAGTGAGGAATTTGTGAACGAGATTCCACCCGACTATGACAATCAAACCCTAATGCTCTCCTCATCTGAAGCCACCCAATATCAACCTGCTCTTCCCAGATTCAAACTCCTAGTCAGCTGGTTGCCACCAAAGCCCCCGACTGCTTTTGATGGTTTCAACATCTACATCCAGAGAGATGGTAAGAATGAACTTTTAATGGTCTTGGTTTTTGTTTTATAGTAGACTTTTTGAAAAATATGCAATTCAATATTTCCTTCTAAATTTAAAAAAAACATTATTATACCAACAGAGGCTAAAAATCCCAATTGCAGAGGGTCAGATACTTTTTCTGCAATATGTTGTTTCAATGACTGTATGTTTTCACTCTACAATATTGTGGCATTTATCAATCTGTAGTTTCACTCCTTGCATTTTGTTTCTTCATAGTAACATACTAATACACATTATAACATATGTAGTAGCATACATGGATGCTAATATAAATATAGTATTTAAAAAATGTACATAGTAACATCCAAAGTAATATAGTGACAAAGAATAGTAATATACAAAGTAATATAATAATATAGTACAGGGGTGCACCACCAATTAGGCCAGGTGAGGCGATCGCTTCAGGCAGCACCAGGTAGGGGCAAGAAGGGGGCAGCGGAAGGGCCATGGGCAATGAGCGCTTTCATTGTGGCAAAGGGGTTAGGTTAAGAAATTGGCATGGGGAGGTGCCATTTCAGTTTTCGCCTCAGGCAGCAAAAAGGCTAGGTGCACTCTTGATAGTAAAAGCAATATACATGTTAACATACTGTACATGGTAATATTGTAACCTCGTAATATAAACAGTAACAGTATCAAACATAACACGGTAAAATACATGATAATATGATAACATATTAATATATAGCAATATATACTATAGTATCATTCTGGAATCTTCAGACCAAAAACAATAAATTACAGACATACATAAGCAGGCTCTCAAGGCATATACTGGGAAAAAGTAAATACTGGGGAAAAGCCATTTAAATGATAATATGAAATAGAGTCTAAATACATAGAAATGTAACACAATAAACTGCAATACAATACAATATTAGAACAAATTTTTTAGCGAATCAGATTCCACCTTTCATTTTCCAAAGGAGTTGGGAAAAATGAAAGGTGGAATCTGATTGGTTGCTATGGACAACTAAGCCAGTTTTCCATTACACCAGTTTGATAAGGCTCCTCCTGCTTCCTATGTCAGCCCAGGGCCAGGCAACAAGGCCATGCAGGAACCTGACACTGTCAAACAAGAAGAAGGGGAAGGGAATGGCAGAGGAAGCAGGAGGAGCAAGGGTACATAGAGCATCTTGGGCCCGTCAGGTAACATGTATGCAAGCAATAGAGCAACACAGAAATCTAGAAGAATAATGGACCAAAAAGACCAAATAGTCCATCTAGTTTCCCTTTATATTATTCCTTTTTTATTCTATCTAAGGATAGATATACTGTATGCTGGAAGTTTTTTGACATAGTAATATACAGTGCCCTGAAAAAGTATTCATATTCCTTGAACTTTTCTACTTTTTAAATGTTACACCATATTAAATTATATGTATTTTATTGAGATAAACCAACACAAGTAGCAAGTATGTGAAGAAAATAATACATGGTTTCCAAAATATTTAATAAATAAAAATCTGGAAAGTGTGGCCTGCATTAGTATTCAGTCCCCTGTACTCTGAAACCACTAAATAAAATCCAGTGTGACCAACTTCCTTCAGAAGTCACCTAATTAGTGGATCGAGTCCACCTGTGTGTAATTTATTCTCAATATAACTACAACTGTTCTGTGAAGGCCTCAGAGGTTTGTTAGAGAATATTAGTGATCAAACAGCATCATGAAAACCAAGGAACACACCAGACAGGTCAGGGATAAAGTTGTGGAGAAGTGTAAAGCAGGGTTAGGTTATAATAAAATATCCCAAGCTCTGAACATCTCACGGAGCACTATTTAATCCATCAACCGAAAATGGAAGGGGTATGGCACAACTGCAAACCTACCAATATATGGTTGTCCACCTAAACTGACAGCCCTGAACATTAATTAGTCTCTGGTTCAAGACAAATCGATTCATGCCAGAACTGAATTTTTCAAAAAATTCTACAAACTTGAAATGAAACAAATCTTGTCTGGTTCGCTCATCTCTAGTTTAGATCAAAAGATATTCATGGTAAGATAGTTGTATTTTCACCTCTTCTGTTGTAGTACTGATCCAGATCAAGATGACATTCCCTTCCCCAACCATAAGGCAGCAGCTAATGGTCCTAATATTAGAGGAAAAATTCCTTCAGAATAAACTACAGGATGTTCAGTGAGGTTGATGATGTTACTCATCAATCTCAGGGTGTGAACAGCAAGGCCCATGGGTGTCCTGACACACATACACAACTCTCTATTCTAGCATATTTTTCAATTTGCCATATAGCCTGTTCATGGACATCTGCAGACCATACAAACAACTGAATTGTAATATCCATGGGCTGTCCAAGAAAACCTTTCATCTCCACAGTCTGGGGTTGGCTGATCTTCCTAGTCATGTTTCAAGGCTATTTAATGGGTTGGACATTGACATATAGGATAGTAATGGGGGCAGTTTTCTTCCTTCTGGAGAAGAACTAGTTTTCATACTTTTTCAAGGAAGCATTGCCTGTAACACTCCTTACACTGACTGGGAGAACCAGTATCTTCCAAGAATAGCTCCACAGTCACTACAAGACCCCAACAGAGCCTCTTTATTAGCTTGGTTCACACAATCAAGTCAATGTGCATTCAGTTATTTCTATTTTCCTTCATATAGAAAATACAACAGAAGTTTCTACAGTTGATGAGAACACTCATGAATTTGCAACAGAACTAAAGGAACCAGGGAAATACAAGTTAACTATAAGAACATACAGCTCCTCTGGGTCATGTCCAACTCGAGAAAGTGATGCCTCCAAAGCCATGAGTTTTTATATCAGTAAGTGATCTGCTCTTCCTTGTACAATTACTGAACATTTACCCTGTAGTTCTTGTATCACTTTCAAGAGATTTAGAAATTGGTAAGTGGAACCCATCGTTCCAGGTTCTAGTGCATACCTCTATGAGCCGCACTCCATAAGTGTCTGTTTCTTAAAAATAAGCCTGAATCTGAGGAAATGTTGATGTTACCCTCATAGTTGTCAATAGTCCCAAATTTGAAGGAACTGTCCCTAACTTTCAGAGACTCCTTGTCACTGATAGATGGACTGAACATCATTTTTTATCAAAAATGTGCACAAAGAGCTTCTAATTTTCATTTAGTAAAGATAGGGGTAATGCAGTTTACATTTATTCACGTGTTTCAATGTTTGTATGTGTCTTTGGGCATGAAGCAGTATGCTGCTACCTGTACCGGAACTCCCTTTATACGTGGTTTGGAGGTACTGGTCTAACACTCTTTTGCAGAATTTTCAGAGACAGTCCCAGTTTAAAAAGTCAGGGCTTGTGTAAGTTCTGCCCACGAGTGGGTACTCCCAGCTGGGCTTGGGGCATGTACTATGTTAGTAGGTATGCAACAGTATTATAAATAGCACGTTAGATGGAGGCGCTGTTAGAAATGTTGTACTGATGTGTCATGTTATCCCTCCACTTGCACAACTTCCCCCATTTGACCCCATTCAGTATATCTATATACCCTGTGTCACACATGGATTTTGGAGGTGACGGGACACTGGGTTCTGTTAAGTCTCCCACTGAAGACTCAACAGAACCTGAAAGATATAAAGTGAAAATGCAGAATAGTACGTACTGATACCTAGTGGAATAAGGCTAGCTTTACAACATACTATTCAAATCACATAAACAGGTAAATGGGGGCCTACCCCTAAGTACAAGAGATAATGATGACGCTGATAAGTGATGTGTCTATAGGTCAGATACTGATATTATGACGCTGATAAGTGATGTGTCTATAGGTCAGATACTGATCATTACACTGATAAGTGATGTGTCTATAGGTCAGATACTGATATGATTATACTGATAAGTGATGTGTCTATAGATCAGATACTGATATGGTGGCGCTGATAAGTTATGTGTCTATAGATCATATACCAATATAATGAAGTTGATAAGTGATGTGTCTATAGGTCAGATACCGATATAATGAAGTTGATACATGATGTGTCTATAGATCAGATACTGATATGGTGACGCTGATAAGTGATGTGTCTATAGATCAGATAACGATATAATTAAGTTGATAATTGATATGATGATGCTGATAAGTGATCAGTGTCTATAGGTCAGATACTAATATGATGACATTGAAAAGTGATGTGCTTACAGGTCAGAGACGCTGATAAGTGATATGTGTCTAGGTTTAAGACTACAAACTGGGCCACAACAAGTAGTTATAGGGTTAGATTTAAGACCCCCCCATATAGACTGTTGTCAGCCAAATCCAATCTTTTTGGTGGGACAGGCTGACAATCTAATAAATATGAGGAGCTCCTGAATATAATCTGATAAAATGATAATCTGCAACAGTGGTGTCTGGCAGAGGCTTTCTCCTCTCTCCCCATTGAAAATACATACAAGCTCACCCAAATATGGAGGTGGGATTGTGTTAAGAGCATAGGGGGTGCAGAGGTATTCATTATAACACAAAATTAGGGTTAGCCAATTTTTGGTGCATTTTTTGCTTTTTTTGGATTTTCTTCCTAAAGATGTGTTACTGTAATAGGTCCTGAAGGGAAGTGGTTTGAAGAGCTGACAGAGCGACCAGTGAATGTAATAGTGAATGCCCTCAACTCTACAGCCGCACAGGTTTTGTGGACATCATCCCTGACAAGCAGCAATGCGTTTATTGTGTCTGTGAAATCCCAAACTTGTCAGAAACAAAAGGCGAGTCAGCGACTGGAGAAGAACTACTGTGAAGAGGTGACGTGTACGGATGTTATATCCCAGACTCCCGTATACATACATTCTACCCATCCCCAGAGAAAACCATACTGAGTTTCAGTAGTCCAAAATCAGAAATGAAGCATTAATGGAGAATAACTATAATGCAGAGATTTGCACAGATTTAGTATTTTAGCCCCATTGCTAGTTTTATTTTACAAACACTGATGCCAGTCCCAGTATGGCCACAGGTATTAAAACCAGATTTAACTGCATTGTAAGACCCATGGTTGGTCAGGGACTTGCGGATGGAATATGGAAGCTCAAATGTTGCCACATTGCGACAATGTAAATGAGGCCATACTCTGACTAAAATATTAGAAGTGTTTTCCAGGAGTTCAGGATAGGTCATCAATATCTGATCGGTGAAGTCTGACATCTGGCATCCATGCCAATCAGCCTCTTAAAGCAGCTGATCAGCAGGAGTGCTGGGAGTCGGACCAACACAGATCAGTTATTGATGAACTTTCTTGAGGATACACTATCAATACTGAACCCAGAAAAACCCTTTTAATGTTCAGCACAGAGGCTGCATGTACAGTATAAGGACGATTCAAACACCTGAGCTTCTGTATTACTGTACTCCAGCACACCACTACACAGACCACACAACATCCTACAAAATCTGTTTATTCACTAACTAATACTTTGTGCTGCTGGGAACCTGAGTAAGATACTGATGAGACTGATAACAAGTGTTACACCACTAGATTATAGCAACTGTATATACAGTCACAATCAACTAGACTGAGGATCCTTTTACATGGACAGATCTTCTATCCGGTAACCAGCAACAATGGACAATCACTAGTTGTCTACATTTATTTGCAACAATTATTGTTAGTATAGGGATGAAAAATAAGTAATTGTCTGCAGTGCACCCCCTGTATAGACAAGGCAACTTGCTGCCATCAAAGTATAAAACGTGATCACCTGACAGCATCTTCTCATTTATCTGGAAAGTAGCAGCATGAAGTGGACGAAAATAAGTAAGGGCATTCATTCCTGATCGTCGGCCCATGTGCAACCTCAGTTCCAAAAAAGTTGGGACGTTGTGTTAAATGTAAATAAATGTAGATAAAACAGAATGTAATAAATTGCCAATCTCAATTGATCATAGAACACATATCAGATGTTGAAAGTGAGGCATTTTACTATTTCTTTAAAAAAAAACTAATTTACTACATGATGGCAAGAAAGCAACTAAAAAGGTAATGGCAGCAAAAGGCTGGAAAAGTAACTGTTGCTGATAGTCACATGACTGGGCATAAAAACAACATGTTAAGAGAGGTAGAGTCTCTCAGAAGCAAAATTGTCAGAGATTCACCAATCTGTGATAAACTGTGCCTAAAAATTGTGGGAAAAAAATTTCAGAAAAATGTTCCTCAACATAAAATTCTGAAGACTTTGAATATCCCACCATCTATAATACATACTATCATCAATAGATGATCAGGGAGTCTGCAGAAATGATGTTGGAAGGGACAAGGCTGATAGACAATGTTGGATGCTCATGATTTACAGGCCCTCAGGCAGCGCTACATTAAAGACAGGCCTGATTCTGTACTGGAAATCCTTAGTCTCAGGAAAACCTCCAGAAATCATTGTCTGTGAACACAGTTTTCTGTGCAATCCACAATCTAAGTTAAAGGTTAAAAAAACTTCTCTTCTCTTGGCCAAAGCTCATGTAAAATGGACTGAGGCAAAATGGAAAACTGTTCTGTGGTCAGATGAATCAAAATGTGAAATTCTTTATGGAAGCCACAGACACTGTGTTCTGCGGACTCAAGAGCAGAGGGACCATCCAGCTTATTATCAGCGCACAGTTCAAAAGCCTGCATCTCTGGTGGTATGGGGTTGCATTAGTGCCTATGGAGAGGGCAGCTTACATATCTGGAAAGGCACTATCAATGCTGAACAGTGTATAGAGATTTTAGAACAATATATTCTCCCATCCAGACAATGTCTCTTTCAGGGAAGGTCTTGCATATTTCAGCAAGACAATGCTAAACCACATAGTGCATCCAGTTGGAAAAATTGACACCTGCACTCATTTTGAGTAGTAGAGGTGCCAGTGGCAGGCTGCAGCCAGTTGAAGAAATGGAAGTTCCACGTCACTCAAATTTGCATCCAGAGAAAAGCTTTATTAATTCACATTGATTCAATTAGGTCCAGACAAACGTACCGGTACGTCCTGAGCACGAGGTAGTTCGCGCAACAGGCCGTACCGGTACGTCCTGAATGTAATCCCCCCCTGCGCAGTGCAGGGGGGTTTACATGCTGTGATGGCGGCTGTTAAACACAGCCAGCCATCCACAGTAAAGCCCTCGGGGGGAGCCGTTCCCCCCCCATAAAGGCGATTGCTGTGATTGGCTAGTCTGTGCAGACTAGCCAATCACGGCGATGCAGGGGCTGGCTGTAAGGATCTGATTCCCCGCAGTCCGAGACTGCAGGGGATCAGATCCTGCTAATGAAGGTAATTATGCCCCGGGTGCCCCCGATCCTTCCCCCCCCTCCTTTCCCATATTATGATTTTTAATTTGCCCCGGGTGCCCCCCCCCAATTTTCAGGATGGCCGAGCGGTGGAAGCAGAGTGTCAGCATACAGCTGACAGTCTGCTTCAAATGGCCGGCATCGCTGCTGGCAGCGATGTCGGCCGTTTAACCCCTTCCATGCCGCGGTCCATAAGGACCACGGCATGGAAGGGTTAACAGGGAGGGCGCTCCCTCCCTCCCCCATCGGGAGCTGCAGCAGCGCTCCGATGGTGTGGCCAGTGAGAGGGAGAGAGCTCCCTCCCTCCCATCGGGACGCTGCTCTGCTGTGGCAGCGTCCCGATGGTTACCATGGCAACCAGACGCTTGCCATGGCTTGCCATGGTAGAGGTAAGCCTGTTCAAGCTCCTGCTAAAGGCAGGAGCTTGATCAGTCTTACAATGAATGAAAATGCACTGCAGTACACTATACAGTGTACTGCAGTGTATTATACAGCCCTCAGACCCACTGGTTCTTCAAGAACCAAGTGGGTCTGAGTGAAAAAAGTGTAAAAAAAAAAAAAAGTGTAAAAAAAAAAAGTGGTAAAAAAAAGTAAAACAAAAAGTTTAAAAAAATCAATTTTTTTCCCCATTTTAATTCATTAAAAATAAAGAAAACACTATATATAAACATGTTAGGTATCGCCACGTCCGTAACAACCCGCTCTATAAAAATATTACATGAGATGGCCCCCCAGGCGAATGCTATAAAAATTTTTTTAAAAAAACTATGCCAAAATAGCCATTTTTTTCCCCTCTTCCCTCACAAAAAGTGTAATAGCAGGCGATCAAAAAGGCGTATTTACCCCAAAATGGTATCAATCAAACCGCCATCTTGTCCCGCAAAAACGGTACCCTACCTGAGACAATCGCCTGAAAACTGAAAAAAATATGGCTCTCTGAAAATGGCAACACAAAAAAAAGATTTTATTTTGTTCAAAAATGCATCTAATGTGTAAAACTTTCCAACAATAAAAAAGTTGGACATATTGGGTATCGTCGCGTCCGTAACAACCTGCTCTATAAAAATATTACATGAGATGGCCCCCCAGGGTAATGCTATAAAAAAAATTTAAAAAAAACTATGCCAAAATAGCCATTTTTTCCCTTCTTCCCTCACAAAAAGTGTAATAGCAGGCGATCAAAAAGGCGTATTTACCCCAATATGGTATCAATCAAACCGCCATCTTGTTCCGCAAAAACGGTACCCTACCTGAGACAATCGCCTGAAAGCTGAAAAAAATATGGCTCTCTGAAAATGGCAACACAAAAAAAAGATTTTATTCTGTTCAAAAATGCATCTAATGTGTAAAACCTTCCAACAATAAAAAAGTTGGACATATTGGGTATCGTCGCGTCCGTAACAACCTGCTCTATAAAAATATTACATGAGATGGCCCCCCAGGCGAATGCTGTAAAAATTTTTTTAAAAAAACTATGCCAAAATAGCCATTTTTTTCTCTCTTCCCTCACAAAAAGTGTAATAGCAGGCGATCAAAAAGGCGTATTTACCCCAAAATGGTACCAATGAAAACCTCACCTCATCCTGCAAAAAATGAGCCCCCACATAAGACAATAGCTCAAAAAAATAAAAATCAATGGCTCCCGCAAACCACTCCATCAAAATCTGTGTTGTAAAATCCATATGGCGCTCCTTCTGTTCTGAGTCCTGCCATGTGCCCCCACAGCACTTTACCACCACATATGGGGTGTTGCCGTATTCAGGAGAAAATGGGTAACAAATTATGGGGGGGCTTTTCTCCTGTTACCCCTTATGCAAATAAAAAAAATTGGGGCTAAAGCAACATTTTATTGGAAGAAAAAAAAATTTCAATTTCACAGCCAAGTGTTTCCAAATTCCGTAAAATGCTTAGGGGGTCAAAGTGGTCAGTACCCCCCTTAATATATTCTTTGAAGGGTGTAGTTTCAAAAATTGGGTCACTTTATGAGGGTTTCCACTGTAGGGGTACGTCAGGGTCTCTCAATTACAAAATGGTGCCTAAAAACTATTCTAGCAAATTTTGCCTCCAAAATCCGCATGGCGCTCCTTTCCTTCTGACCACTGCCACAAACCCATAGAGACGTTTACCACCACATATGGGGTATTTCTGTAAACTGCAGAATCAGAGCAATGTAAATTGAGGTTTAGTTTGCTGTTAACCCTTGCTATGTTGCAAGAAAAAAAATATTAACATGAATAATCTACGAAAAAAGTGAAATTTTGAAATTTCACCTCCATTTTCCATTAATTCTTGTGGAACACCTCAAGGGTTAACAAAGTTTGTAACAGCAGTTTTTTATAATTTGAGGGGTGTAGTTTCTAAAATGGGGTCATTTATGGTGGGTTTCATTATGTAAGCCCCTCAAAATCACTTTATATCTGCATTGGTGCTAAAGAAAAATGGTTTTGGAAAATTTGGTGAAAATTTGAAAAATGGCTTTTAAACTTCTAAGCCTCCTAACGTCCTAAAAAAGTAAAATGACGTTTACAAAATGATGCCAACATAAAGTAGACATATGGGGAATGTAAAATAATAACTATTTTTGGAGGTATTACGGTGTATTTTGAAAGTAGAGAAATTGAAATTTGGAAATTTGGAAATTTTTCAGAATTTTTGGTAAATTTGGGATTTTTTCATAAATAAGGGTGAAATATATTGACTCAAATTTATGACTGTCATGAAGTACAATGTGTCACGAGAAAACAATCTCAGAATGGCCTGGATAAGTAAAAGCGTTCCAAAGTTATTACCACATAAAGTGACACATGTCAGAATTCAAAAATTTGGCCCAGACATTAAGGCCAAAATGGGCTCTGTCCTCAAGGGGTTAAATATACAAATACAAAAATGTGTAAATGAAAATAATGACAAAAAATAATAACAGGAAAAGCAAAGGTAATAAAGTAAAGGTGATCAGCATAGGATCCTAGTAGCAGAACTATCGTATTGTATAGTCATAGCAATAACCATTTAAGGTATGACGCACATACTGTATAAGTGGTATACATCCTTATAAACAAGGGCAAGAGATATCTGATATTGACAGTTATAAGAGTTTAGGGATATGTATGGTGAAGTATTCTGGATCTGTGTCAGATAATGTAAAAGAAAAGCAGTAATGCATAAGAGGTTTATGTATCAGTATATTATAAGTGTCAACATTGCTGTGATTGAGGCAGGGGTTAAGTGGAGGAGGGAAGCACACAGGGAGAAAAGGCATGAGAGCAGACAGAATTTCATTTAACATAATTTAACTTCTGCCTTGATTACAGCAATGTTAACACATACTGCATCCACCACAACAGCATGGTTTTGCAGAAGAAGAGTCCGGATGCTGAACTGGCCTCCTGCAGTCCAGACTTTTCTGCAATACAAAACATTCAGCACATCATGAAATGAAAAATCTAGCTACGAAGACCCAGGACAGTTGAGAAGATACATAAGACAAGAACAAGACAACATTCCTCTTCAACAACACCAACAAATTAGTCTCCTGACTTACTGTACCAGACGCTTACAGACTGTTGTTAAAAGAAGAGCAGACGCCACACAATGGTAGACATGGCCCTGTCCCAATTTGTTTGAGATGCGGTTGCTGCTAACAAGTTCTAAATGAGTTAATTTTTTTTAATGAAATGGTAAAATGCCTCACTTTCAACCAGGGGCGGTCTTGGCATTTCTGGGGCCCTAAGCGAAGTTATGTCTGGGGCCCCCCCCCCCCCCCCAATGACACCTCACACCCCTGATGACACGGCCTCTGATGACACGCCCCCCCCCCAATGACACACCCCCTATACCTCACTGGAGGGGGGGTCAAGGTTGCCCACAGCCTATGGCGTGTCCCAGACTCCCAGCTCTCTATTGGCTGGGCTGCAGGGGCGTAGCTAAAGGCTCACGGGCCCTGGTGCAAGAGTTCAGCTTGGGCCCCCCCGCCTAATACAGCGCCCCATACCTCGTACATCCAGTATAATACAGCGCCTCATACCTCTTACATCCAGTATAATACAGCGCCTCATACCTCTTACATCCAGTATAATACAGCTCCCCATACCTCTTACATCCAGTATAATACAGTGCCCCATACCTCTTACATCCAGTATGATACAGCGCCCCATACCTCTTACATCCAGTATAATACAGAACCCCATACCTCTTACATCCAGTATAATACAGCGCCCCATACCTCTTACATCCAGTATAATACAGCGCCCCATACCTCTTACATCCAGTATAATACAGCGCCTCATACCTCTTACATCCAGTATAATACAGCGCCCCATACCTCTTACATCCAGTATAATACAGCGCCCCATACCTCTTACATCCAGTATAATACAGCGCCTCATACCTCTTACATCCAGTATAATACAGCTCCTCATACCTCTTACATCCAGTATAATACAGCGCCTCATACCTCTTACATCCAGTATAATACAGCGCCCCATACCTCGTACATCCAGTATAATACAGCGCCTCATACCTCTTACATCCAGTATAATACAGCGCCCCATACCTCTTACATCCAGTATAATACAGCGCCCCATACCTCGTACATCCAGTATAATACAGCGCCTCATACCTCTTACATCCAGTATAACACAGCGCCCCATACCTCTTACATCCAGTATAATACAGCGCCTCATACCTCGTACATCCAGTATAATACAGCGCCCCATACTTCTTACATCCAGTATAATACAGCGCCTCATACCTCTTACATCCAGTATAATACAGCCCCATACTTCTTACATCCAGTATAATACAGCGCCTCATACCTCTTACATCCAGTATAATACAGCGCCCCATACCTCTTACATCCAGTATAATACAGCGCCCCATACCTCTTACATCCAGTATAATACAGCGCCCCATACTTCTTACATCCAGTATAATACAGCGCCCCATACCTCGTACATCCAGTATAATACAGCGCCCCATACCTCTTACATCCAGTATAATACAGCGCCCCATACCTCTTACATCCAGTATAATACAGCGCCCCATACCTCTTACATCCAGTATAATACAGCGCCCCATACCTCTTACATCCAGTATAATACAGCGCCCCATACCTCTTACATCCAGTATAATACAGCGCCTCATACCTCTTACATCCAGTATAATACAGCACCTCATACCTCTTACATCCAGTATAATACAGCGTCCCATACCTCTTCCATCCAGTATAATACAGCTCCTCATACCTCTTACATCCAGTATAATACAGCCCCCATACCTCTTACATCCAGTATAATACAGCTCCTCATACCTCTTACATCCAGTATAATACAGCCCCCATACCTCTTACATCCAGTATAATCCAGCGCCTCATACCTCTTACATCCAGTATAATACAGCGCCCCATACCTCTTACATCCAGAATAATACAGCGCCTCATACCTCTTACATCCAGTATAATACAGCGCCCCATACCTCTTACATCCAGTATAATACAGCTCCTCATACCTCTTACATCCAGTATAATACAGCCCCCATACCTCTTACATCCAGTATAATCCAGCGCCTCATACCTCTTACATCCAGTATAATACAGCGTCCCATACCTCTTACATCCAGAATAATACAGCTCCTCATACCTCTTACATCCAGTATAATACAGCCCCCATACCTCTTACATCCAGTATAATCCAGCGCCTCATACCTCTTACATCCAGTGACGTCTCCTCTCATGTAGATCTTTTCTTTCCTCATCTTCTCCTTTCAGACCAGGAGCCATTTTTCAGCCATTTCTTATCTCTGCAGTTTGACAGAAAAAAATCTTAGTTTACTACTTTTCCATCATCCTCCCATCTTCTGGACAAATCATCCTACCACCCCAGTACTGTGCCACTAGTACCACACAGATAGTGCCCTTCAATAATTATTGGCACACAGTGTCCTAAAATAACTGCGCCCAGCAAATAGTGTCCCGTAATAGTGTGAACATAACGTCCCCCAGAAATAACTGCGCTGATACTGTGCCAGGTGCCCCCCACAGTAATAGTGCCCCCCCACAGTAATAGTGACCCCCACAGTAATAGTGACCCCCACAGTAATAGTGACCCCCACAGTAATAGTGACCCCCACAGTACTAATGTCCCCACTGTGCCCCAGAAGTAATAATGCTTCCAATGTGCCAGTAAGAAGTGCTCCCCACCCATAGATGCCCCCCAAATTATGTGCCAGTAAGAAATGCCCCAATAATGCGCCAGAAGTTCCCCCCATTGATTCCCCCTCAAAATCATGTGCCAGTAAGAAATGCCCCCAGTGCCCCCATGTGCCAGTAAGAAATGCCCCAGTGCCCCCATGTGCCAGTAAAATGCCCCAGTGCCCCCATGTGCCAGTAAAAATGCCCCCAGTGCCCCCATGTGCCAGTAAAAATGCCCCCATGTGCCAGTAAAAATGCCCCGTGCCAGTAAAATGCCCTCAGTGCCCCCATGTGCCAGTAAAAATGCCCCCAGTGCCCCCATGTGCCAGTAAAAATGGCCCCCATGTGCCAGTAAAAATGCCCCCAGTGCCCCCATGTGCCAGTAAAAATGCCCCCAGTGCCCCCATGTGCCAGTAAAAATGCCCCCATGTGCCAGTAAAAATGCCCCCATGTGCCAGTAAAAATGCCCCAGTGCCCCCTTGTGCCAGTAAAAATGCCCCCCGTGCCAGTAAAAATGCCCCCCGTGCCAGTAAAATGCCCTCAGTGCCCCCATGTGCCAGTAAAAATGCCCCCAGTGCCCCCATGTGCCAGTAAAAATGCCCCCAGTGCCCCCATGTGCCAGTAAAAATGCCCCCAGTACCAGTAAAAATGCCCCCATGTGCCAGTAAAAATGCCCCCAGTGCCCCCATGTGCCAGTAAAAATGCCCCGTGCCAGTAAAATGCCCTCAGTGCCCCCATGTGCCAGTAAAAATGCCCCCAGTGCCCCCATGTGCCAGTAAAAATGCCCCCATGTGCCAGTAAAAATGCCCCCAGTGCCCCCATGTGCCAGTAAAAATGCCCCCAGTGCCCCCATGTGCCAGTAAAAATGCCCCAGTGCCCCCATGTGCCAGTAAAATGCCCCATGTGCATAAAAATGCCCCCATGTGCCAGTAAAAATGCCCCCAGTGCCCCCATGTGCCAGTAAAATGCCCACAGTGCCCCCATGTGCCAGTAAAAATGCCCCCAGTGCCCCCCATGTGCCAGTAAAAATGCCCCCAGTGCCCCCATGTGCCAGTAAAAATGCCCCCAGTGCCCCCATGTGCCAGTAAAAATGCCCCCAGTACCAGTAAAAATGCCCCCATGTGCCAGTTAAAAATGCCCCCAGTGCCCCCATGTGCCAGTAAAATGCCCACAGTGCCCCCATGTGCCAGTAAAAATGCCCCGTGCAGTAAAATGCCCTCAGTGCCCCATGTGCCAGTAAAAATGCCCCCAGTGCCCCCATGTGCCAGTAAAAATGCCCCCATGTGCCAGTAAAAATGCCCCCAGTGCCCCATGTGCCAGTAAAAATGCCCCCAGTGCCCCCATGTGCCAGTAAAAATGCCCCCAGTGCCCCATGTGCCAGTAAAAATGCCCCCATGTGCCAGTAAAAATGCCCCCATGTGCCAGTAAAAATGCCCCAGTGCCCCCTTGTGCCAGTAAAAATGCCCCCCGTGCCAGTAAAATGCCCTCAGTGCCCCCATGTGCCAGTAAAAATGCCCCCAGTGCCCCCATGTGCCAGTAAAAATGCCCCCAGTGCCCCCATGTGCCAGTAAAATGCCCCCAGTACCAGTAAAAATGCCCCCATGTGCCAGTAAAAATGCCCCCAGTGCCCCCATGTGCCAGTAAAATGCCCACAGTGCCCCCATGTGCCAGTAAAATTGCCCACAGTGCCCCCATGTGCCAGTAAAATGCCCACAGTGCCCCCATGTGCCAGTAAAAATGCCCCCATGTGCCAGTAAAATGCCCCCATGTGCCAGTAAAATGCCCCCATGTGCCAGTAAAAATGCCCCCAAAATGCCCCCAGTGCCCCCAATTGAGCTCCGGTCCGTGACTGCTACAATAAAATAAAAAATAAAAAAAAATTAACACTTATACTTACCTCCATGGTGCTGGCAGCGATGCGATGCAGGCCTCTTCCGGCCTGTGTCCCGCGCTGTACGGCTCAGGCGGCGTGATGACGTCATCGCGCCGCCTGAGCCGGCCTCTGATAGGCTGCAGGCCCAGTGCCTGCAGCCTATCAGAGGAACGGGCAGGGGAGACGCCTCTCCCTCCCCTGCCCCAGTACAATACAGGCATCTGTATCGCCGTCCTGAGGACGGCGATACAGATGACTATGGAGATGAGCGCTTCCACAATGGAAGCGCTCATCTCCCTCTGCGGGCGGTCTTGGGCACCGGCGCAAGAGAAGAGCGTGGGGGCCCCCTTGGACGCCGGGGGCCCTACGCAAATGCATAGGATGCGTGGTGCCCAAGACCGCCCCTGCTTTCAACATCTGATATGTGTTCTATGATCTACTGTGAATAAAATATGGGTATATGACATTTGCAAATCATTGCATCCTGTTTATATTTACATTAATTTACATTTTGCACAATGTTCCAACTTTTTGGAATTGGGATTATAAGGCCCCTTTCACACGGGAGAGTTTTCCGCGCAGGTGCAATGCGTGATGCGAACGCATTGCACCCGCACTGAATCCTGACCCATTCATTTCAATGGGGCTTTTCACATGAGCGATGTTTTTCACGCCTGAGTTCGCCGTTGCGTGCAAATCGCAGCATGTTCTATATACTGTGTTTTTCACGCAGCCCTGGCCCCATTGAAGTGAATGGGGCTGCGTTAAAATCGCATTGCATCCACACAAGTGCGGGTGCAATGCATTTTTAACGCATGGTTGCTTATTTGTAAACATTCCGTTTTTTATCACGCGCGTGCGAAATGCATTCATACGCATCGCACCTGCGCGGAAAAAACTGAATGAATGTACGCAATCACAGTCAAAACTGACTGCGATTGCATGTGGATTGGTGCGAGTTTTCCGCAACGCACCCTGAGCGCATTCGGACTGAGTCCGGATCGACCGTGTGAAAGAGGCCTAAAAGGGCCCTCATTTTAAATCCTGTAGATTTCTGACAAGATTCTACTGACCGGTAGACCTGATTTCTAGAATTAGTTAGATGTGCCTGAAACACTTCAGTGTAACACTGTAGTGAGCCCCTGGCGAGTTGGATGGGAGTGGTAGTGGCTCTGGCCATCACATACTATCACAGTGGCTTCCCTCAAACAATGCCGGTGCAGTGAAAGCAGGGCACACCTCATCTTTCCTTGGGGCAAACCCTAATTCTGGGGCTCCTGTCTGATGCTAGTTGGGGTGCACATGATGTTACGTGTTTGGATGGGTGCAAGGCAGGGCGTGTAGAGCGCAATGGCGGGTATATGGTGCAGAAGTCAGCAACCAGGCCAGATTTAACAGAATAAATAAATCTCAACAGCTACAACAGCTTAGCAGACAGTATCACACATTACAAACATAGACACAGTGGCTCAGCAGATAGTATTATACATGTAAGGATTAGATACAACAGCTCAGCAGACAGGATCACGCATGCTAAGATTAGATACAGCAGCTCAGCAAACAGTACAGTATCACAAAAAATAGGATTAGATATAACAGCTCAGAAGTCAGTATGTTAAAGGCTTAGATACGGCAGTCCAGCAGACACGTATCACGCATGGTAAGCTCAGATACCATGGCTCTGTAGACAGTATCACAGCATTAGATACAGCAGCTCTGCAGACAGTATCACCAGGATAGGACTAGATATAGAAGTTCAGGCTACATTATAACACATAGGAGGTTTACATATGACAGCTCAGCACAGCATCACACATGATAGGCTCAGATACAGCAGCTCAGCAGACAGTATCACACATGATAGGCTCAGATACAGCAGCTCAGCAGACAATATCACACATGATAGGCTCAGATACAGCAGCTCGGCAGACGATAGGCTCAGATACAGCAGCTCAGCAGACAGTATCACACATGATAGGCATACACGTAGACACAGCAGCTCAGCAGACAGTATCACACATGTAAGAATTAGATAAAGCCCTTAATAGTACACTATCCCAAAAAACAATTTGATTAAATTATTTTTATGCCACAATGATTGGACCAATGATTGATAATGTGTTACATTTCAGGTAAATATTACCAGCAACATCATAAACGACCTGGTTCCAGGCGCACAGTACAGAGTGGTCGTCTACCTGCAGAAAACTCCATTAATTGGGCCTCCATCCGATGCAGTTCTGTTTTCAATGGGTAAAAAAAGACTGTAATATGACTGCATAAAGAATGTGGACTAATGAGAATGTTGAACATGACCTTCCATATACATAGTACAGTCCTTCAAAGTGTCCTTCTTTTGGGGGGACTGTCCCTACTTTTGACCCAAGTCCCTCTGTATCTCTTTGCTCCCTAAATCTCCCTATTTTTTGATCTGAGGGATAGATTTGCATTATTACATTCACAATATTGGTCCAGAAAGTGTTTGTCTGGTTCCTATCTGTATATTTAGGCCCGTATTATTTTATTATTTGAATGAGATTGATTTTTAGAAATTTCTATATTCAGATGGCAATAAATCACAGAGCTTTTAAGCCTTTTGCAGTGATCCACTGGGGCCCTGCAAAAGTAGGCAGTCAGACTGCCCCCATACAACTTAAGAGCTGCCTAGGCTTACATAACGTGCTTCAACTGACAGGGTAATACTTATGGGGCATGCAGAAGTAGCAGGGGTCACAAAGGGTTCTGGTGCTTCTACATAAGAAGAAATGGCATGTTAGGGGGATTACACTACAGATGTTGCATTGGAGCCTAAGAGTTTCAACAAGTTGCCCCTTTGCAGCCTGTGGTTCTAGTGCTGGCATCAAGAACCCTGAGAATGGCCATTTCTGTCCACACAGATAATTGTGAGGAGAAAGGGAAGGACACAATCTGAGGAAACATTCTGCTTTTCTTGTACAGTTTGCCCACTGCCTAATTTACTAATAATTTGAGTTCTCCACCTTCATGTATTAGCGACCACTTGACTTGTGCATGGAACAGACATTATAGCTGTGGTCACCAGTACTTATTCTGTACAGTACAGAGAATTGCTGATATATGGTGGGGAGGGGGGATATACCATGTGCATTATCTCAGTATCAAAGTAGAGTAGAGGCGTAACCCCTGCAGACACTTTCATAATCTAAACTAAAAATATATTATTTGTGTTATTTAATCTGCAGAACCTACAGGAATCAAGGACTTGGTACTTTACCCTCTAGGACCATCATCTGTTGTGTTAAGTTGGACACGGCCTTACCTCAGCTCCTTCCGGAAATATGTGGTTGAAATGTTTTACTTTAATCCTATCACTATGACCTCAGAATGGACGCCATACTATGAAATTGCTGCAACCGTCTCCTTAACATCCACTGTGGTAATTGTTCAGCTTCTACATGCTCGCTGCTTGCTATAGGAAAAATATTTCAGTATTGATTATTACAAATGTTTGGAAAGAATTCTGCTGGAATGAAGGCCTTAAAGGGGTTCTCCGGGAATTAAGAAAATGAAAATATGTAAATATTACTTTATTATAAATATATTCCCAAATACCTTTCCTTAGTTATAATGGCTCGTTTTGTCTGGGGAGCAATGATTAGGAGAAACAAAATGGCCGCTGTCCTATTAGTACCCACAAAACCTGTCTTAATCACACAGGAGGACAAGTTACTTCACAACACTGAACTAAAGAGCTGCCTCATCCTCCTCTCTGCTCTGTCATTTTATTTCTCCTAATCATTGCTCCCCAGACAAAACGAGTCATTATAACTAATGAAAGGCATTTGGGAATTTATTTATAAGGCAATGCTCCATGCGAAAAAGGTGAAAAAACATCTCCTCTGCAGAAGCAGGAAAAATGTCTCTCCAGTGGCATCTGAAGGAGAGCTTTTAATAGATGGGGTTTCTGATCACTTGTTTCTTTAAGAGAACAGATAGTAGCCTAGGGTAGCCACCTATAGGTTGCACTACAAAGGCCATTTACTTCCTTCTCAAGAGCTATTCTGCAAAAAATGTCTCTAAAACAGGCCATATGTCTTCTCTGAGCAATCACATCATATAATGTCCTTTGAATCTATATGTTGTACATATCTGTGGTCATTGGTCATGCTTTCTTCATATTAAAAAAGTAAAGGTAAATGAGTTCCTGTTAAGGGATACTCTGCCTTCAGACAGTTGCTTAGGCCTCTTTCACACAAGCGAGTTTTCCATCCAGATGTGATGAGTGTAGTGAATGGACAGCATATGGACTGAATCCCGACCCTTTCATTTCATTGGTTCTGTGAACATGAGTGTTTTGTTATTTCTGATCCTCTCTGCTTTCAGAAAAAATCACAGCATGTTCTATATTGTCGTTTTTTTCACGCAACGCTGTTTTCATAGAAATTTCATAGGAGTTTGAGTAAAAAAATGGAAGGCATCAAGGTGCCTTCCATCAGTGAAAAATGTATTTTTCACTGATGGATGCCAGGAGATGTTAAGTGTTATTCTTCAGTTTTTCTTTACGCACGTGAAGAATGCATCAAAATCTGATTGCATCCATGCAGAAAAAACTGAAACAGTGAACGCAATCGCAGGCAAAACTGATTCAATTTTTGTGCAAAACCATCAGTTTTTCCCTAAACAGACCCTTAGACATTCCATATTGCTTGTGTGAAATAAGCCTTAAAGGGAACCTGTCATCTCCGAAACACCCCAGGTGTATAGTGTAAGTGATGCTGAATCCGAATATGTAATTTTTATCTTCGTACTCACTTCCATTCTGACGCTGTGCTCCCACAAATCAGCAGTAAAATGCACTCAGTGGACTCCAGTGCTTACTCACATAATGGAGAGGACTCGAAGAAGAGTCCAGTGAGTGCATTTTACTGCAAGTTTGTGGGAGCACAGCGTCGGAATGGAAGTGAGTATGAAGATAAAACTTACATATTCGGATTCAGCATCACTTACACTATACACCACTTACTCTAGTTCAGGGGGTGTTTCGGAGATGGCAGGTTCCCTTTAAGTGTTTTGTAGGAGTCCACCTGGGGCTCTATGGCAAGAATCCTTCTGTGGGCTCTTTGCAGGCTAGATCTTGACCCTAGTCATTATCTAGATTGAATTTGAGTGGCTTAAAATGAGAGTTGCATATACTGTACTAGCAGCTCGCATTTCAGCCTATGTAGAAGAGCAGAGGGAGGCTGGAGGGGGATGGGCAGGCAGTATGGATGGAGAGGAGGAAGCTCACAGACCTTCTTCTTCTGCCTGTATTTTCATTGTGCAACTAATCACACGCTTTATAGGAAAAAAAAAAAAAAACCTTTTCTCCCATATACAGTGTTATATTATGAAGAATAAGTAAATGAATAAAAAAGGTCCACATGACCTGTACTATACATGTAATACAACTTAGTGCCAGAAAACAAATTTTGTACGAAAACAATTTTTATCGTGCAAGTAGTATAACATATTAAAAACTACAGGAAAAAACGTTATTGCTATTTATGCCACACAGTGAACACAGTAAAATAAATACCAAAACACAATGTTGAAATTTCATATGTATGTATTAATCATATGCATTCCAAAATGGTCCCTATAAAAGCAACTTGCCCTGTGAAATTCAAGATCTCATACAACCACATTGACGAAAATAAAAAAAGAGGGGGAAAAATTGTTACTGTTTCTTAAAGGGATTGTCCACCTTTTATATATTGATAATCTATCCTCAGGATAGGTAATCAACTCATCAATATAAATCGGTCAGGGACCAACACTCTGCATCCCCGTGACCAGCTGTTTACGGCAGCTGCCAGCACCAGGAACATAACAATGGATGGAGCCATAAGCAGAAGACTCCATGTTGTGGTCATGCTGATGTACTGCATCTTAGCCGCCTTTCACATTTATGGGAGCTGACCTACTGTATGTCAACACAGCCCAGTACTGCACAGTGGAGGCATCCTTCTGCTTCCAGAGGATAGGTCATCAATATCTAAAAGGTGGACAGCTCATTCAAGGTGAAAATTAGTTACAAGTTGATGCTATGCTGGCACTATATAAGTAATAAAAATTGTCTCACGCATAATAATAACAGCTCATATTATTCTTTCAGAGACTCAGCAACTTACTCCCAGCTTGGTATTATAACTTTAGGGTGACAATGGTAACATGGGGAGAACCTGAGCAGAGCTGCTGTGACACATCTACTCTAAGCTTCATAACAGGTAAGTATTCTTTTCCATGCCACTTGTGAAGACAAGTGTGTAGACCAAGACTGTTTTGTGCAACAGGACCAATTTGTAGGCCAGGTCTAGTCTGTGCACCAGACCCATTGTGCACACCAGGACAAGTTTGTGCACCAGGCCCAATGTGTAGACCAGAGATTTTATGCACAGGGCCCAGTATAAAGACCAGGACTAGTTTGTGCACAGCACAGGGCCAAGAGTGAAGACCAGACGTAGTTTGTGTACCAGACCCAATGTATTGACAAGAGCTTGTTTATACACAGGACCCAGGGTGAAGACCAGGACTATTCTGTACATCAGGTCCAGGGTGTAAAACAGGTACACACTACTTTGTGCAACAGCTAAAGTGCGCAGACCTGGACTAGATTGTGCAACAGGCACAATGTGTAGACCAGGACTAGTTTGCACACCAGCCCATTGTGAAAACCAGGATAAGTTTGAGCACCAGGTCCAGTATATAGGCCAGAATTAGTTTGTATACCAAGACCAGCCCAGTGTGAAAACCAGGAATCATTAATGAACAGGGCTCAGTGAAGACCACAACTAGTTGGTACACCAGGGCCAGTGTGAAGACCATAACTACTGTAGTTTGTGCACCAGGCCCAGTTTGTAGACCAGGACTGACTAATCACTTATGCTAATGATCAGAGAACAAATTTGGCTCCAATAAATAGCTTTCCAAGACCACATTCCTTCTACATATTCCCCACTTCTCATCCATTAATTGATATGTGGATTGTCTTCTTCATCTGGATTTACAGATAAGGTTTCTTACCAGTCAAACCAGGGTCCCATCATTTAGGACATTTTTCTCTGCTTCCAGTTTATATATGTGGATATTTCACAATGTTAGGACTGTTTTGATATAAGAATCATTCCTTTCGTGCCTTGTCTATTTGATCCATTAGCACAGTCTGGGTTCCTGTTACTCCTCATTTCCTAATCCACAGCTCCTGTAGCACCACAAATTGTGCATGTAGAATATGTCAGACACCTCTTGTACGTCACCTGGAGATATGGAGAGAAAACCTTCGACCTGTCCCATTCCAGGATGTTGCACTGGCAAGTAACAGCTGAAGGAAGGAAACGTATAAAGAAAAGTGTAAGTCTGTGACTTTTATACTGGAAACCAGCAGTGCCGATGAGAACCTGTCTGTGTTCTGTGTCACATTTGCAAGACCTTCAGCCCCAACCGGATGCAAGATTTAAACCATTTTAGCATGCTCTGCTTCTTTCCTTATTGTCACCACTTTTTTTGGCCTGTGAAGAAGAATGTTTTCTAAATTTTTTTAGCTGCCATTTAAACTCACATATGACACATATGCTATGGATCCTCAATTTCCACGGATAAGATCTCATGGAGGAGAACTAGCAGAAGGTTGCTTAAGTCTCATGACCGATATTAAAACTTTATTTTCAGGTGTCAAGAACTACAATGACAGCAGTGATGAGTCTTCCAGCTGGAGACATCTATAATATCACTGTCACCGCCTGTACCGAGAGGAGCAGTAACACTTCTCTTTCTCATCTGGTGAAGTTAGGTGAGTATATTGGAATGAGAACACTTATCAGGTTAATACACATGATGACGGTTTGTGTTTGATGATCATATTATCAATTTTTATCAATAGTATTAGGATATTACCATTGATGTTCTTCTTTGTCTTAGATCCAGCTCCCCCCAAGTCTCTTTATGCCGTCAACAAGACGCAGACGTCATTCACCCTCCTGTGGGTAGAGGAAGGCTTCTCTGATTACTTTGAGGTAGTTTGCTGGTGCTTGGATCCAGTGCAGAGTGAATATGAGAAGGTAAAATATAGATATTGTGACATATTGTCCCATTTACTGCATTTGTGCAATATGTGCCCACAGAAATCCCACCTGCCGTGATAATTATTTGCTCCAAGTATTTGGAATCCCAGCACTCAATGATTCAGTATTTATTTTATTTCTAATGGGCCTCTAATGTCGGGCATAGACATGTAATACATAAAATGTAAGTCTAAAATGTGAAATATATAATGTGATAAATAGCACAGTATACAATGCACAATAGATAATGAAATGTACCGTACAGTAAACAATAGATAATATGTAATATACAATACAGTATACTGTGTACACTATACAATAATAATCTTTATATAGTGCCAAAATATTTCTCAGCACTTTACAATCCAGAGTTCACATGTATAGAGAAAATCAGACAATACATACTGTAGTAACACGCCAATCAACAATTCGAACAATAGGAGTGAGGTCCCTGCTAGCAAAAGCTTACAATCTCTGATGAAATAGGGGAGTCACAAAAGATAAAATCACAATTTACAATACAGTATACTATATAGTACATAATACAATGTATAATATAAAATGTAATATGCAGTACAATATATAACGTAGAATGGAGTCCAAAGATGCACCATCAAATGTAAATTACAATATATAACTTACAATACACTACAAAATCTGTGACATATGACATATAGAATCTACACTACACGATATAATATATATTACAGTATATAACCTACAAAACACTGTACATTCTGAATGACATTAGAGAATCTAAAATTACACTGTACCATCATTCAATGTATATGACACTATAGAATCTGCTATACACTGTACAATGTATATGTCACTATATAATCTACTGTACACTGTACAATGTATATGACACTATAGAATTTACTATACACTGTACAATGTATATGTCACTAGAATCTACTGTACACTGTACAATGTATATGTCACTATAGAATCTACTGTACACTGTACAATGTATATGACGCTATAGAATCTACTATACACTGTACAATGTATATGACACTATAGAATCTACTGTACACTGTACAATGTATATGTCACTATAGAATCTACTGTACACTGTACAATGTATATGACACTATAGAATCTACTGTACACTGTACAATGTATATGTCACTATAGAATCTACTGTACACTGTACAATGTATATGACACTATAGAATCTGCTATACACTGTACAATGTATATGACACTATAGAATCCACTGTACACTGTACAATGTATATGACACTATAGAATTTACTATACACTGTACAATGTATATGTCACTATAGAATCCACTGTACACTGTACAATGTATATGACACTATAGAATTTACTATACACTGTACAATGTATATGACACTATAGAATTTACTATACACTGTACAGTGTATATGACACTATAGAATCTACTGTACACTGTACAATGTATATGACACTATAGAATTTACTATACACTGTACAATGTATATGTCACTATAGAATCTACTGTACACTGTACAATGAATATGACACTATAGAATTTACTATACACTGTACAATGTATATGTCACTATAGAATCTACTGTACACTGTACAATGTATATGACACTATAGAATTTACTATACACTGTACAATGTATATGACACTATAGAATTTACTATACACTGTACAGTGTATATGACACTATAGAATCTACTGTACACTGTACAATGTATATGACGCTATAGAATCTACTATACACTGTACAATGTATATGACACTATAGAATCTACTGTACACTGTACAATGTATATGTCACTATAGAATCTACTGTACACTGTACAATGTATATGTCACTATAGAATCTACTGTACACTGTACAATGTATATGACACTATAGAATTTACTATACACTGTACAATGTATATGTCACTATAGAATCTGTTATACACTGTACAATGTATATGTCACTATAGAATCTGTTATACACTGTACAATGTATATGACACTATAGAATCTACTGTACACTGTACAATGTATATGTCACTATAGAATCTACTGTACACTGTACAATGTATATGACACTATAGAATTTACTATACACTGTACAATGTATATGTCACTATAGAATCTACTATACACTGTACAATGGACAGTGCCTTGCAAACGTTTTCGGCCCCCTGGAACTTTTCAACCTTTTGCCACATTTCAGGCTTCAAACAAAAAGATATAACAGTTTTGGTGAAGATATTAACAGTTTTGGTGAAGAATCAAAAACAAGTGGGTCACAATTGTGAACTGGAACAAAATTTATTGGATCATTTAAACTTTTTTTGTAATAATAAAACTGAAAAGCAGGGCGTGCAAAATTATTTGGCCCATTTACTTTCAGTTCAGAAAACTCACTCCAGAAGTTCATTGAGGATCTCTGAATGATCCAATGTTGTCCTAAATGACTGATGAAGATAAATAGAATCCACCTGTGTGTAATCAAGTCTCTGTATAAATGCACCTGCTCTGTGATAGTCTCAGGGTTCTGTTTAACCCCTTCAACCCCGAGCCTGTTTTCACCTTTCTGCCCAGGCCATTTTTTGCAAATCTGACATGTGTCACTTTATGTGGTAATAACTTTGGAACGCTTTTACTTATCCAGGCCATTCTGAGATTGTTTTCTCGTCACATATTGTGCTTCACGACATTTTTATTTATAAAAAAAAATACCAAATTTACCAAAAATTTGGAAAAATTTCCAAATTTCCAAATTTCAATTTCTCTACTTTCAAAATACATAGTAATACCTCCAAAAATAGTTATTATTTACATTCCCCATATGTCTACTTTATGTTGGCATCATTTTATAAATGTCATTTTACTTTTTTAGGACGTTAGAGGGCTTAGAAGTTTAGAAGCCACTTTTCAAATTTTCACCAAATTTTCCAAAACCATTTTTTTAAGCACCAATTCAGATATAAAGTGATTTTGAGGGGCTTACATAATGAAACCCACCCATAAATGACCCCATTTTAGAAACTACACCCCTCAAATTATAAAAAACTGCTGTTACAAACTTTGTTAACCCTTGAGGTGTTCCACAAGAATTAAAGGAAAATGGAGGTGAAATTTCAAAATTTCACTTTTTTGGTAGATTATTCATGTTAATAATTTTTTTCTTGCAACACAGTAAGGGTTAACAGCAAACTAAACCTCAATATACATTGCTCTGATTCTGCAGTTTACAGAAATACCCCATATGTGGTGGTAAACGTCTCTATGGGTTTGTGGCAGTGGTCAGAAGGAAAGGAGCGCCATATGGATTTGGTTTTGAGGCACCATTTTGTAATTGAGAGACCCTGACGTACCCCTACAGTGGAAACCCTTAAAAAGTGACCCCATTTTGGAAACTACACCCTTCAACGAATATATTAAGGGGGGTACTGGCCACTTTGACCCCCTAAGTGTTTTACGGAATTTGGAAACACTTGGCTGTGAAAATGAAAAATTTCATTTCTTCCAATAAAATGTTGCTTTAGCCCCAAATTTATGTATTTTCATAAGGGGTAACAGGAGAAAAGCACCCCATAATTTGTTACCCATTTTCTCCTGAATACGGCAACACCCCATATGTGGTGGTAAACTGATGTGGGGGCACATGGCAGGACTCAAAACAGAAGGAGCGCCATATGGATTTTACAACACAGATTTTGATGGAATGGTTTGCGGGAGCCACTGATTTTTATTTTTTTGAGTTATTGTCTTATGTGGGGGCTCATTTTTTGCGGGATGAGCTGATGTTTTCATTGGTACCATTTTGGGGTACATAAGACTTTTTGATCGCTTGGTATTACACTTTTTGTGAGTCAAGGTGAAAAAAAATAGCTGTTTTGGCATGTTTTTTTTAAAAACTTTTTTACAGCATTCACCAGAGAGGGCAAATCATGTGATATTTTATAGAGCAGGTTGTTACAGACGCGGCGATACGCAATATGTCTAACATTTTTATTTTTGGAAAGTTTTACACATTAGATTTATTTTTGAACAGAATAAAATCTTTATTTTGTGTTGCCATTTTCAGAGAGCCATATTTTTTTAATTTTTCGGGTTGTATTGTAATGCATTGGCTGTAAGTGTATTACTCACAGTAATACACTTACAGCCTGCTTCCTTCGCAATCCAGGGGGCTGGATCGCACAGGCTCGCAGGGATGGCAGCCACGATGCCTAAGGAAGGCATCGGGCTGCCATCCAAGCAATCGGGTCCCCGTCACAGCAGCGCGGCGACCCGATGGCCCCCCCCCGCTCGCCATCCTGAACATGCGGCACACCTCATGTGCCGCGGTCAGTGCTGACCGCGGCACATGAAGGGTTAATGCGCCGTCATCGGTGTTTTCACCGATGCTGGCGCATTCCCCAGGGGTCCGGCACCTGGGCACTGCCAGACCCCCGCCGCTAATGGGGCAGGCGCAGCTCCTGCACCCGCCCGATCAGTGCGCCGTACATGTACGGCGCTGGGCAGTAGGTCACGTCCCGCTGCGCCGTACATGTACGGCGCTGGTCGGGAAGGGGTTAAAGCACAGAGAGCATCATGAAGACCAAGGAACACACCAGGCAGGTCCGTGATACTGTTGTGGAGAAGTTTAAAGCCGGATTTGGATACCAAAAGATTTCCCAAGCTTTAAACATCCCAAGGAGCACTGTGCAAGCGATCATATTGAAATGGAAGGAGTATCAGACCGCTGCAAATCTACCAAGACCCGGCCGTCCCTCTAAACTTTCATCTCAAACAAGGAGAAGACTGATCAGAGATGCAGCCAAGAGGCCCATGATCACTCTGGATGAACTGCAGAGATATACAGATGAGGTGGGAGAGTCTGTCCATAGGACAACAATCAGTCGAACACTTCACAAATCTGGCCTTTATGGAAGAGTGGCAAGAAGAAAGCCATTTCTCAAAGATATCCATAAAAAGTCTTGTTTACCGTTTGCCACAAGCCACCTGGGAGACACACCAAACATGTGGAAGAAGGTGCTCCGGTCAGATGAAACCAAAATCCAACTTTTTGGAAACAATGCAAAACCATATATTTTTGGCGTAAAAGCAACACAGCTCATCACCCTGAACACACCATCCCCACTGTCAAACATGGTGGTGGCAGCATCATGGTTTGGGCCTGCTTTTCATCAGCAGGGACAGGGAAGATGGTTAAAATTGATGGGAAGATGGATGGAGCCAAATACAGGACCATGAATGACCATGAACTGGATGAAAACCTGTTGGAGTCTGCAAAAGACCTGAGACTAGGACGGAGACTTATCTTCCAACAAGGCAATGATCCCAAACATAAAGCAAAATCTACAATGGAATGGTTCAAAAATAAACGTATCCAGGTTAGAGATGAGCGAACGTGCTCGAAGCGATCACTGTACCGCTCGGCTCCCCTGCGCTCGCATGGGCGCAGGCAGCCGCTTCCGTCCTCCTCACCCGACGGAAGCGGTTGCCTGCGCCCATGCGAGCGCAGGGGAGCCGAGCGGTACAGTGCTCGTTTCGAGCACGTTCGCTTATCTCTAATCCAGGTCTTAGAATGGCCAAGTCAAAGTCCAGACCTGAATCCAATTGAGAATATGTGGAAAGAGCTGAAAACTATTGTTCACAAACGTTCTCCATCCAACCTCAAAGAGCTCGAGCTGTTTTGCAAGGAAGAATGGGCAAGAATTTCAGTCTCTAGATGTGCAAAACTGATAGAGACATACCCCAAGCGACTTGCAGCTGTAATCGCAGCAAAAGGTGACGCATGGTGAAGTATTAATGCATTAATTTTGCACGCCCAACTTTTCAGTTTTATTATTGCAAAAAAAGTTTAAATAATCCAATAAATTTTGTTCCACTTCACAATTGTAACCCACTTGTTGCTGATTCTTCACCAAAAATTTAAAATGTTATATCTTTTTGTTTGAAGCCTGAAATGTGGCAAAAGGTTGAAAATTTCCAGGGGGCCAAATACTTTCGCAAGGCGCTGTACTATAGAATCTAAAAATAATATTAAATACGATACTAAAATAATATTAAATGCTATTCAATTTATAGTATAAGACACCATAGAACCTACCATACACTGTACTTTCTGTATAACAGTATATATGTTGATTCTCAAAAATTGGGCTCTCCTCCTTCTCTTCTACTGCCCTACCACGTTGTGCCTATAGTCAACTCCTTTCTGCACTAGCACTGACAACTGGGTATTACCATTGCCCTTGTTAAATGGCTGTGCCCTTACACAATCGGGCAGTGTCCAGTGATTGCTCATAGTATCAGATTATGTAGGGGCATTTCCCCTTCACAAGGCGAATGGTAATACCCCGTTGTCAATTAGGCCTGGGCTACAGAGTGACTTTTTGTATACTTTTTGTGGTATGCAAGTATTTACTAAAACAAACATGTCGGGAGATATTACAGCTTCTTTTAAATCCAGTGACTCATGTGACAACTTATCTCACTGAACACAGACACTCTCATTCCTTTTCTTCTCCACCTGGGCCACACCATCATGATGATTTCTACCGACAAGTACAATGTTCACTGCTGAGACATTCTCTGGCCCCTTGCTTTTGCACCCATCCACAGCATCTATGACAGCATAAAAAAATAAATACCAGACTAGACAATACTAGAAATAAATACAGACCTCAGACCAAACAAACTAAAAGATACAGACTCCCTGAACTATTAAAGTCCACAGACTACACTGTCAGTACAATACAGACTCCATAACAGATCCCTGACCAGACTCCCTAAATAAATACAGACCCCAGACCTTGCCCCTTAAATAAATACAGACCCCAGACCAGATCCTCTAAATAAAAAACTCAAAGCAGAACCACTAGATAAATTCAAAACCCAGCCCAGACTGCCCCCCAGACCCCCTAAATGCAAACCCCAAAGCCCAGACAAGTACACAGAAGTTTACACTCTCCTAGTCTGTGGAGCCTGGCTGTCCTCTGTCTTCAGAAACTGGACAGATATGGTCATATTGCTTTACCTGTGCAGGCCCTTCAACAGTGAAAGGGTCTGCACATATGGTCATATAACCTTGTCTCTGCACGACCGTCAGCGGCAACAGGATCTGCACATATACTTATTTGTACCAGGATTGTTGCACAAAGCATTTTTGTAGTTCTTTTTTGCCACAATTTTTGCAGCGAAACTGCAACAAACCCACAGTGTGCATCAAGTCTTTGGGTACTTTTGGCAGCCCATATTATAATCTGCCACTGTATATAACCTACAGTACACTACACAATGTACGGTATATGACAGTATACAACCCTATATATGTGGAGATATCATATGACCAAATCTGATTGTTATGTTGTTAAGGATCCGGTGACTGTATTCTCACATGTGGTAACCATAGCCAATCTCCATCCGGGGACGTCTTATAACTGCAGCATCAGCACAGTCAGCCACCACGCCCACAGCATTCCCACGTACATCGTTGTCTCTACATTGGGTAAGTGTTCAGATATGGATCCCAGCATCATTAACGTCCTATTATCCAGAGTTGTTGTAGTTACTGCAGTGTGGTTTGAATGGTTACTCTCCTGTGTGATCACCCACCCCCCCACCTTGTCCATCTTATAGACAATGAATGGACGTTACAACCTGCAGGATTCAACTACCAGTTTAAGGCCCCTTTCACACGAGCGTCACGGATTAGGTCAGGATGCGTTCAGGGTGCGTTCAGGAAAACTCGCATCATTTTGCAAGCAAGTTCAGTCAGTTTTGTCTGCAATTGCGTTCAGTTGTTCAGTTTTTTCCGCGTGGGTGCAATGCGTTTTGATGCGTTTTTCACGCGCGTGATAAAAAACTGAAGGTTTACAAACAACATCTCTTAGCAACCATCAGTGAAAAACGCATTGCATCCGCACTTGCTTCAGGGTGCAATGCGTTTTTCACTGAAGCCCCATTCACTTCTATGGAGCCAGGGCTGCGTGAAAAACGCAGAATATAGAACATGCTGCGTTTTTCACGCAACGCAGAACTGATGCGTGAAAAAAAACGCTCATGTACACAGACTCATAGAAATGAATGGGTCAGGATTCACTGCGGGTGCTATGCGTTCACGTCACGCGTTGCACCCGCGCGGAAAACTCGCTCGTGTGAAAGGGGCCTAATTGTTCTTAGCACTGGCTTTCCATAATCACAAGAATTGTCCTTATGTGAGGCCTGGCACTAGGCGTGTATGATGAATCCAAGCGGGACTTTTACATTATGTAATTTGGGTCAAGCTTTTAGCACTGATTAAGTGAATACTAATCTTTATAGTGTGCAGAGCTCAGAGATTTTCTGACATACCAGGTCCAAATCCCCAGCGTAAACAAAATTACATAACTGCTGCCTGCAGCCACCACTAGAGGCAGCGCACTACATATTGTGTTATTATGTAGCTCAGTGTATACTGTACACAATAAGCATCTCAGCTCCCCCCAGTGGTGGTTGCAGGTAGCCGTAATGTTAAATGTAAACTGCCAACTATAGTGCATGACTGAAAATGTATTGTTTTTATACATTTTCCTCACCCTTTACTGCATCTAAATAGCAGCATAGATAAGCAGCAGATTACATTACATTCCACAGTGTGAAGAAACGACAGTAGCAGAGTAGTAGTGCTTTGTTTTTTCCATGAAGAGTTGACAAGCTGGCGACACAGACAGACTGCATATCACCTTACATTCTAGAGTGTGGAAGACTGGGACCTAGAGTTGGAGTCTTTTACTGTGGGATTATGAGCAGCCTTTCACTTTAACCTCCTTAAGTAGTATGAGGCTGGGTAGGCTTATTCAGTCCACTGTCTCCTAATTCTTCATAATTATACCCTATTCTGAAACAAAATCAGAAGGCTCCTAGACAAATTAACTGTTTGTCCAGTGCCAAGTGACCTTCAGATCCTATAGACTGATGTCTATGAGCAGTGTGGGCATACTGTATATAATAAAACATACAAGTACCTTGAAGACAGTTGCCTAGTGTGATCTGTGTGTATGGAGGAATTGTATAAAATAATCTCTGTTCTATGTCCTAGTTGCTGAGGTGAACCCCAATGTTGTGGTGATATCGCTGTTGGCCATTCTTAGCATACTGCTGATTGGGCTCTTACTGGTGACTCTGATTGTCTTACGCAGGAAACATCTCCAGATGTCAAGGTAATTCAGTGACACAATCACCGGTATATGCACTTATCGGTCTTACATCTATTCTACACATGAAGTGTATATGATCTGATCATTTGTTCAAACATGCATTTGTTCAATCAGTGCAAATGTGTATGATTTTTCTCTGGTCACAACCAGTAGAAAACACTGCACCAAAACTCCACCGTGTGAACAAGGCCTATTATCTACCAAGCGTCAATCAACACTTCTGTGCAATGCATACATTATTCACAACACAAAAGTAAGTGGACACCTAAATGTTTGTTCCACATACATCTCATTCCAGAAGCTGCTGAATGAACAATAAGCTGCCCTCCCTCTGCTTACTACTTTAACAGCCACCACTCATCGTGGTACAGATCTCAATGTATACGGTCACAGCAGCATCAGTGCCTAACACATAGTATTGTTAATTGACTTAAAATATACCAAAATGTGGCACATTTCTGTAGCATAATGTTGCATTACATTGTATACATATTTAGCGTCACAATGAATATATCAGTTGGTTTATCAGTCGATCAGTACTAATGTATCATCAACATATTGGTCAGTGTATTACTAAACTTTTAATTAATGACTTAACTTTTAATTCATTTTAGGGAATGTGGGGCTGGAACATTCATCAATTTTGCCACACTGGAGAGAGATGGGAAACTTCCATACAACTGGTGAGTGTGTGCCACTTAATCAGGATTATCTGTTGGATCTAGTTTTATTGCTTCAGATAATAAATGGGTAACAGAGAAATGTAAACTACACCTATACATCTGAACATTTTCTTTTAACTATTCTAAATGTCATATAATTAATTTTGTAATGTACCATACTTTTTTGTTTATTTTTCTAAAAACTATTTGAAATGTCAACAATTCATTTTTGTAATATCCTGTTTTGTTTTTTTTTTACTTAGACAATAGTCACCCCAAGGTGTCTTTCAGTGCTCTGGAATCCGTACACTCGTACTCATGTCACCTTTGAGTGCTGTACTGCTTCTCAAAGCGCTATAGACACTTGAACTTCTGGTGCCTACTTTGTAAATAAAACAGAAAAATAATCTATCTATCGGACAATAATACAATAGAACACCTTTAGGCCCGTTCATAAATGTGACCTAAAGGTGATCGACTGGCAAAAGCTGACCAACTTCTCATTCCACTTTTGAAAGAGGTGCAGAATGACGCAACTCAAGTCGTAGCAGCTCACCAAAAGTCACGTGTCATCTTCTTCAAATCGACAAGCATAGCAGATTTCATAAGTGTCTCCTTTAATTTCTAAAACAATTTGTACCCTTTTTTTACTGGGCCTTTTACCTACTTAGTGATCACTCCTCCCCATGCTGAGGAGGTGATTGTTGCACGTAATAACAGCACTCTCCTCTACTGATGAGCAGGCGATTGCCAGGGAGAAACGCTTTCTTCTCGACAATCGCCTGGATGATCTACTCATCTAATATAAGCCTTACAGGCTGTTCCTATCAGTTACAGTGGGGAAGAAAAGTATATAGTCAGCCACCAATTGTGCAAGTTCTCCTACTTAAAAAGATGAGAGAGGCCTGTAATTGACATCATAGGTAGACCTCAACTATGAGAAACTACGACAAAATGAGAAAACAAATCCAGAAAAACACATTGTCTGATTTTTAAAGAATTTATTTGCAAATTATGGTGGAAAATAAGTATTTAGTCACCTACAAACAAGCAAGATTTCTGGCTCTCACGGACCTGTAACTTCTTCTTTAAGAGGCCCCGCTGTCTTCCACTCATTACCTGTAGTAATGGCCCCTTTTTGAACTTGTTATCATTGTAAAAGACACCTGTCCACAACTTCAAACATTCACACTCCAAACTCCACTATGGTGAAGACCAAAGAGCTGTCGAAGGACACCAGAAACAAAATTATAGACCTGCACCAGGCTGGGAAGACTGAATCTGCAATAGGCAAGCAGCTTGGTGTGAAGAAATCAACTGTGGGAGCAATAATTAGAAAATGAAAGACATGCAAGACCACTGATAATCTCCCTTGATCAGGGGCTCCATGCAAGATCTCACCCCATGGGGTCAAAATTATCACAAGAACTGTGAGCAAAAATCCCAGAACCACACGGGGGGACCTAGTGAATGACCTGCAGAAAGCTGGGACCAACATAACAAAGGCTACCATCAGTAACACACTATGCCACCAGGGACTCAGATCCTGCAGTGCCAGACGTGTCCCCCTGCTTAAGCCAGTACATATCCAGGCCCGTCTGAAGTTTGCTAGAGAGCATTTGGATGTTCCAGAAGAGTATGGGGAGAATGTCATATGGTCAGATGAAACCAAAGTAGAATTGTTTTTTAGAAACACAACTCGTCGTGTTTGGAGGAGAGTGAATGCTGAGTTGCATCCAAAGAGCACCATACCATGTGAAGCATGGGGGTGGCAACATCATGCTTTGGGGCTGTTTCTCTGCAAAGGGACCAGGACGACTGATCCGTGTACATGAAAAAATGAATGGGGCCATGTATTGTGAGATTTTGAATGCAAACCTCCTTCCATCAGCAAGGGCATTGAAGATGAAACGTGGCTGGGTCTTTCAACAATGATCCCAAGCACACCGCCAGGGCAACGAAGGAGTGGCTTCGTAAGAAGCATTTCAAGGTCTTGGAGTGGCCTAGCCAGTCTCCAGATCTTAACCCCATAGAAAACCTTTGGAGGGAGTTGAAATTCCGTGTTGCCCAGCGACAGCCCCAAAATATCACTGTTCTAGAGATCTGCATAAAGAAATGGGCCAACATACCAGCAACAGTGTGTGCCAACCTTGTGAAGACTTACAGAAAACGTTTGACCTCTGTAATTACCAACAAAGGATATATAACAAAGTATTGAGATGAACTTTTGTTATTGACCAAATACTTATTTTCCACCATAATTTGCAAATAAATGATTTAAAAATCAGACAATGTAATTTTCTGGATTTGTTTTCTCATTTTGTCTCTCATAGTTGAGGCCAACCTATGATGTCCATTACAGGCCTCTCTCATCTTTTTAAGCGGGAGAACTTGCACAATTGGTGGCTGACTAAATATTTTTTTTCCCCACTGTAGTTTGGAGTACAGGTCAATGTCAAGAGGTCCATCTGTGTCTATATAGATCAGAACCTGATTTTCGGTTTTGCTTGTATATTTAGTGAATCCCAGCTCAGGGTATGTATTGTTCAGATGTTGGTAGAATTCCTCAACGTTCTGGTCTAGGCCCCAAAAACAGTACCAAAGAAGAGCGTAATTGTTGAAGAGAGCATATGGATACACAAAATCTTCTTCAGTCAAGATCATAAAGGCATTCACATAATGGGGGGGGCCACAATCTAGCCCATCGCGCTACCCCTCTTCTGGTTAAAGAAGTCTTCAGGAAACTGTACCAAAATAAGGCGCAACAATCTAAAGAAAAATTCCTTTTAGTTTGGTGTGAGATTGGAATGTCTGGATAGAAGATATGATTTAGATATGTAGATAGAAGATATGTTGTAGCCAACTGTTGGCATAGAAGGTTAAAAGCATACTAGCTGGTGGTAAAGTGTGTAAAGATATGACTTATTCAAGGATTGGGTGAATGGGAGTGAGCTGCGCCTAGGCCATATGACTGATGGTCGTGATGCCACTGGCCTAGGGTAAGCAGCCAGAAGGCCACGACAAGCGTTGGGCTTTCTCAAGCAGCTGATAGTCAGGGGTCCCAGGTGTTGGACCCCACCAGAGGATAGGTCATCAGTTACAAACAGTACGCCATTAAGGAAATCAGAGGTATCAAGGTTGAAAAATTTGGAATTTTTAACCAAAGGAGTTAAAATTCTATCCAGGTAGATGACCAGGGGGTATTATAGAGTCCAGGGAAGACAATATATATTTTTGTGGGAGATTCTGTAGTCATTTATACAAAGTAACATAGTAACATAGTTTATAAGGCCGAAAAAAGACATCTGTCCATCCAGTTCGACCTGTTATCCTGCAAGTTAATCCAGAGGAAGGCAAAAAACTGCTGTGAGGTAGAAGCCAATATTCCTCACTTTACGGGAAAAAAATCCCTTCCCGACTCCAATCAGGCAATCAGAATTACTCCCTGGATCAACAACCTATCTCTAGTAACTATAACCTGTAATATTATTACACTCCAGAAATACATCCAGGCCCCTCTTGAACCCTTTTACTGACCTTACCATCACCACCTCCTCAGGCAGAGAGTTCCATAGTCTCACTGCTCTTACCATAAAGAATCCTCTTCTATGTTTGTGTACAAACCTTCTTCCCTCAAGACGCAGAGGATGTCCCCTCGTCACAGTCACAGTCCTGGGGATAAATAGATCATGGGAGAGATCTCTGTACTGACCCCTGATATATTTATACATAGTTATTAGATCTCCCCTCAGTCGTCTTTTTTCTAAAGTAAATAACCCTAATTTTGATAATCTTTCTGGGTACTGTAGTGCACCCATTCCAGTTATGACTTTAGTTGCCCTCCTCTGAACCCTCTCCAGCTCTGCTATGTCTGCCTTGTTCACAGGAGCCCAGAACTGTACACAGTGCTCCATGTGTGGTCTGACTAGTGATTTGTAAAGTTGCAGGACTGGGTTAAAGTACTTATTCTGTGAATATTTGTATATAGTGGCACATATCTGTCATTATTACAATGTACACAAGGTAAAGTGGCACATATCTATTATTATTATACTGTATACTAGGTACATTAGTATATAGAGGCATATCTCTGTCATTATTACACTGTATACTAGGCATATAGTGGCACATGTCTGTCATTATTACACTGTACATCCTGTATAGTGGCACATCTGTCATTATTACACTGCATACTAGGCATATAGTGGCACATCTCTGTCATTATTACACTGTATACTAGGAATATAGTGGTACAACCCTGCCATTATTACACTGTATACTAGGTATATTTGTATATAGTGGTACAACCCTGTCATTATTACACTGTATACTAGGCATATAGTGGCACATCTCTGTCATTATTACACTGTACATCCTGTATAGTGGCACATATCTGTCATTATTACACTGTATACTAGGAATATAGTGGCACATCTCTGTCATTAGTACACTTTATATTAGGCATATAGTGGCACATCTCTGTCATTATTACACTGTATACTAAGCATATTTATATATAGTGGTACAACCCTGTCACTATTACACTGTATACTAAGCATATAGTGGCACATCTCTGTCATTATTACACTGTATACTAGGAATATAGTGGTACAACCCTGCCATTATTACACTGTATACTAGGTATATTTGTATATAGTGGTACAACCCTGTCATTATTACACTGTATACTAGGCATATAGTGGCACATCTCTGTCATTATTACACTGTACATCCTGTATAGTGGCACATATCTGTCATTATTACACTGTATACTAGGAATATAGTGGCACATCTCTGTCATTAGTACACTTTATATTAGGCATATAGTGGCACATCTCTGTCATTATTACACTGTATACTAAGCATATTTATATATAGTGGTACAACCCTGTCACTATTACACTGTATACTAAGCATATTTATATATAGTGGTACAACCCTGTCACTATTACACTGTATACTAAGCATATAGTGGCACATCTCTGTCATTATTACACTGTATACTAGGCATATAGTGGCACATCTCTGTCATTATTACACTGTATACTAGGCATATAGTGGCACATCTCTGTCATTATTACACTGTGCACTAGGCATATAGTGGTACAGTCCTAACAGTATTATTCTCTATATTCTATACATTTGTATATAGTAAAAAAGTAGTGTTATTATAATGCCTCAGTATGTTTGTGCTGTATATAGTTGTACAGTCTTATCATTATTACCCATGAGGAAGATTCTTCGCAACAAAGTAAACTTCATCTGCTTCGCTCATCATAGCAGATTGCTTCCCCTAGATTGACCGAGCTGCTTGATTCTTTTACATCTTATTATTCCTTTTGTACATTTGCCTTTCTCCTCACTTTTGGGAGTCTTTTTTGATTAGGGGTTTGGATCTTACATTATCATGTACACATAAGTTTCTGCTTTTGACATTTGCTTGTATCGATTTAGGCCCCATTCACACGACCGTATGTATTCCGTGATCCATATAAAAACGGAACGGAAGACATGCGGAAAGTCTTCCGTAGTGTTCCACAATTTTGCGGACCCATTGACTTTAATGGGGCTACGGACGTGATTTTGCGGCCAAGTAAAGGACATGTTTTATTTTTTTGGCGGAGGAACTTCCGTGAGATACGGGATGCGGAATGCACACGGTGTGCATTTCGCATTTTTTTTCTCCTAAGGAAAAATGAATGGGTCCGTATGGTTCCGCATCTTATCCACAAAAATGCGGGTAAGATGCAAAAATGTACATACAGTCGTGTGAATGGGGCCTAATGCTCAAGTGTTACTTTCTGTTCATTTTGATGAAGGAAAGAAAAATACGGTCGTGTGAACGAGCCCTATGTCCTATAACTCATATTACTCTTGCTTTCTCTCTCTGCGGTTTTATATCAGGAAGAATCAACCTGTGGCCATCCAGCTATTATAAAAATGCAATTACCATCATGACATGCTGTAGGCTGATGGCTGTATGGACATGCTGGGAGTTGTAGTTTTGCTACAGCTGGAGGGCCGCAGGTTGGGCATCCCTGATCCATATGACTAACTTTTAGATATATTGTTCATATTAGGCAAAGGACAATAATTACATATAACGATAAAAATACGGAAATGTAATGAGAAAGATATAGACAGGAAATAAATACAGAAACACCATATAATATTCTTGTAGAGCTTAGATCAGCATAATTTTGCATTCTATCTGCTATGAAACTACAACTCATAATATGCCAACCAGCTTGATTATCCTATACAAATGAATACATGGCCATAGGAGCTATAGTAGGCGTGGTTATTGCAGACTGGGGAGTGTAGCAGGGAGGAAAAACCTATGACTCATCTGTGTGCAGTGCAGCCAAGCTTGAGTATGAATAAAGTTAGGAGGAAAATAAAAAAACTGGAAGCTGAAGAATGTAAACAGCTCTGCCTCAAAGCAGCCAATACATTCTAGGTTGTACACAGAAGAGTATGATGCAGAAGCAGGGGAAGAAAAGCTCAAAAATGAAAAACAGGTATTAGGGGCATATGTATGCATGTGGAGGGGTGTTAGGAGAACAAAAACAGAATTTAGATTTTCAGCCCGGACAACCTCTTTAACACCTTAAGGACCCAGCCATTTTTCACCTTAACCCTTTCAGTACCGGAGGTTTTTTCGGTCATGCATTTTCGTTTTGCGCTCCCTGCCTTCAAACAGCCATAACTCTTTTATTTTTCTGTTCACATAGCTGTATTTGCGGGACAAGTTGTACTTTCCAACGCCACCATTTAATATTGCATACGGTGTAGTGGGAAAACATTTGTATTGTATCATTTGTAGTGGAAAAAAATTCCAAACCGGGTGAAATTGCAAAGAAAACGCTATTCCGCTACAGTTCTACGGGTTTCTTATTTACAGCGTTCGATGTGCATTAAAACTGATCCGTTACTTTCATTCTACTGGTCAGTACGAATCCGGCAATACCTAATATGTATAGTTTTTCCTGCGTTTTCATAGTGATAAAATAATTAGAAAGTTGCCCTTTTTTTTTTTTTTTTTTTTCCTTGTCAAATCTTGACCCCTATAACTTTTTGGTATTTATGTGTACAGAGCTGTATGGGGGCTCATTTTTTGCGGGACGATCTGAAGTTTTTATTGATACCATTCTGGGGTGTGTATGACTTTTTGATCACTTTTTATTTAATTTTTTTTTAGAAAAAAAAGCGACAAAAAATGGCAAATCGCCATTTGGACGCTTTTTTCCGCCACACAATTCGCCGTATTGGAATTTTTTTTTTTATATTTTAAAAGTACGGGCGTTTTCGGTCACGGTGATACCCATGATGTCTATATTTATTGTTATTTAGGTATTTATTTTTTACTTATATGGAAAGGGGGGTGATTTTAACTTTTACATCTCTTTTATTTTTTATATATTTTTTAACATTTTTTTTTAATTATTTTTTTACTATTAGAAAGCTCAAATATGGGCTTATATATTGTGGCTTTTTTTTTTTTCTTTATGAGCAATTATGGATTTTATAGACTCAGAAATCCATGAGTTGCTCATTTCTTATCCTGGCCTGCCATCTAAGTGGCCAGAATAAGAATTGCACTTTGAAAACTGTAATCCTCACCAGCGAGGATTACAGTTTTCATATGGTGTACAGACACCCCGATTGGCCACACGGGGTGTCTGTACACCACCCGGAAGCGAATGCTTCCGGGTTGAAACGCAACTAGATGCCGTGATCACGTGTGATCACGGCATCTAATCAACCAGGAAGAAGCCGCCGATGGCGGTAAGTAGCGGCAAGTCTCTGCTGTTAGAAACAGCAGAGACTTGCCGGCCATGACGCCCGCCGCACCCGCGAGCGGGCGCCATGTGCCCGCATCGCCCCAGCGCCGTACATGTACGGCGCTGGTACTGTAAGGGTTAAGGACCAGGCCATTTTTAGCAAATCTGACATGTCTCACTTTATGTGGTGATAACTTTAGAACGCTTTTACTTATCCAGGCCATTCTCAGATTGTTTTCTCGACACATATTGTACTTCATGGTAAATTTGAGTCAAAATATTTCATTCTTATTTATAAAAAAATACAAAATTTACCAAAAATTTAGAAAAATTTGCAAATTTCCAAATGTCAATTTCTCTACTTTTAAAATACATAGTAATACCTCCAAAAATAGTCATGACTTTACATTCCCCATGTGTCTACTTCAGGTTTGGATCACTTTGAAAATTACATTTTATTTTTTTGGGACGTTAGAAGGCTTAGAAATTTAGAAGCAAATCTTGAAATTTTTCACAAAATTTCCAAAACCCACTTTTTAAGGACCAGTTCAGGTTTGAAGTCACTTTGTGAGGCTTCCATCATAGAAACCACCCAAAAATGACCCCATTTTAGAAACTACACCCCTCAAGGTATTCAAAACTGATTTTACAAACGTTATTAACCCTTTAGGTGTTCCACAAGAATTAAAGGAAAATGTAGCCAAAATTTCCGAATTTCACTTTTTTGGCAGATTTACCATATGAATCATTTTATTCTGAGAATAAAGCAAAGGTCAACTGCCAAACAAAACTCAGTAATTATTACCCTGATTCTGTAGTTTGCAGAAATGCCCCATTTGTCATCGTAAACTGCTGTACAGTCACACGGCAGGGTGCAGAAGGAAAGGAACGTCAGGGCAGATTTCACTGGAAAAAGTTTCAGTTGCCATGTCACATTTGATGCACCCCTAGAGTAGGAAACTCCAAAAAACTGACCCCATTTTGGAAACTACGGGATAAGTTGGCAGTTTTGTTAGGCTATTTTAGGGTACAAACGATTTTTTGGTAGCTCTATATTACACTTTTTGTGAGGCAAGGTAACAAAAACTAGCAGTTTTGGCATTGTTTTTATTTTTTGTTATTTACAACATTCATCTGACAGGTTAGATCGTGTGATATTTTTATAGAGCAGGTAGTTACGGACGCGGCAATATCTAATATGTATACTTTTTTTAATTTATTTAAGTTTTACACAATATTTTTGAAGCACAAAAAAAAAATCACATTTTAGTGTCTTCATAGTCAGAGAGCTGTAGTTTTTTTATTTTTTGGGCGATTGTCTCACCTGAGGGGAGAGATCATGCTATATTTTTGTAGAGAAGGTTTTTACGGGCGTGGCGATACCTAATATGTATACTTATTTTTATTTATTTAAGTTTTACACAATAATATCCTTTTTGAAACAAAAAAAATCATGTTTTAGTGTCTCCATAGTCAGAGAGCTGTAGTTTTTTTATTTTTTGGGCGATTGTCTCGGGTAGGGGCTCATTTTTTGCGGGATGAGATGACGGTTAGATTGGTACTATTTTTGGGGGCATACGCGTTTTTGATCGCATGGTATTACATTTTTTTGTGATGAAATGTGACAAAAAATGACTTTTTTTAGACAGTTTTTTTTTTTACGGTGTTGACCGGACGGGCTGGATCATGTGATATTTTAATAAAGCAGGGTTTTACGGACGTGGCAATACCTAATATGTATATTTTTTTATTTTTTTTTTCTATTTTTATGTGTTTCTTTATGGGGAAGGGGCTTTTTTTTTATTGAAACTTTATTATTTTTTTTAATTTGTTTTGTTAAAACACTTTTATTTAACTTTTTTTTTAACATTTCACTTATGTTCCAGTAAGGGACTTTAACATTTCAGGGTCTGATCCCTGATTGAATGCAGCACAATACATCAGTATTGTGCTGCATTCAACTGTCAGCGTCTCACACTGTGAGACGCTGACCGTTGCCTAGGAGAACCAGCGCTGTGGCTGGGTCTCCTGGGCTTCCGTAGATGGGAGTCCCGATGCCTCTGGGCAAGGCATCGGGGCTTCCATCTCAACCATCGGGCCCCCCCCACGCCTCACGGGGACCCGATGGCTTTAAAAAGCTGCCGCAATTACCTTGTATGCCGCGGTCAGCGTGACCGCGGCATACAAGGGGTTAATCTGCCGGCATCGGTTTAATCACCGGTGCTGGCGGATACAGCAGAGGCCCGGCTGTGTTAGTATCAGCCGGGTCCCTGCTGCAGATTGCGGCAGCGGGGCAGCAGCAGCACGTTAACCCTAGGACGAGAATGCTCGTCCTAGGGCGTTAAGTAACGCCATATTAGGACAAGCATTCTCGTCCTAGGTCGGGAACGTGTTAAAGAGGACCTTTCATCACTTTTTGAAATACAAACTAAAGGATCTACCTTATAGGGCGGCTCCCACTGATGCCCTCTCTGTTTTTTTTTTCCAAAAGAGCCCCCCGTTCGTCCACAGGACCCCCGTTGTATGTGGCGCGAATTATGTTAATTATTAGTATCGGAACAGGGAGGAGGAGACTCCCTGTTCCTCAGTGGGCGTTTCCTTCTCCCTGGCTTTGAGTGCGATCCAATCAGAGCGGACCGCTCACAGCCGGGGAGAAGGAGCTCAAGTTCTCGCGAGATTCCCGCTCCAGAAGCACGCAAGAACTTGAGCTCCTTCTCCCCGTCTGTGAGCGGTCCACTCTGATTGGATCGCGCTCAAAGCCAGGGAGAAGGAAACGCCCAATGAGGAACAGGGAGTCTCCTCCTCCCTGTTCCGATACTAATAATTAACATAATCCGACGGGGGGTCCTGTGGACGAACGGGGGGCTCTTTTGGAAAAAAAAAACAGAGAGGGCATCAGTGGGGGCCGCCCTTTAAGGTAGATCCTTTAGTTTGTATTTCAAAAAGTGATGAAAGGTCCTCTTTAAGGGCTCTTTCACACCACCGTTAGGGATTCCGTTCAGGCTTTCCGTTATAACATCGTTATAATGGAAAGAAACGGAATGCCTAGGACGGACATCAAAACGGACACCTTTAAGAGGCATTCCGGTTTGATCCGTCATAACAGAAGCCTATGGGAAAGCATAACGGATCCATTATGGTTTCCGTTATGCTGGACGGAAAACAAATTCCTGTCAATGCCCACCTTCTGCACCTTCTTGGCATTATTATGGTCTAAACTTGGTATATTTGTGCATAGTGGTACCGTTTTGTCATAGTTATTTGATGTTTTGTCTTTATTTGATATTTTTGTGAATTGTGGTACAGTCCTGTCCTTATGCTCTGTACTTGGTATATTGCATTACAGTGGTACAGTCCTGTCATTATTACACTTTATATTTGGTAGATTTATATATAATGGTACAGTCCTGTCATTATTAAACTTTATACTTGGAAAATGTAAATATAGTGGTATAATCCTGTCATGATTATGCTCAGTACTTGATATATTTGTATATAGGGGTACAGTCCTTTCATTATTACACTATATTCTTGGTATCTTTCTATATAGAGGTACAGTCCCATCATTGCTATTCTCTATTCTTGGTATATTTGTATATAGAGGTACAGTCAGGGGGCATAACTACCATAGCGACAGACCATGCGACTGCAATGGGGCTCAAGGCAAGAGGGGGCCCAGTTTTTGTTGGGATTATCTCTCTTTCTACTGGAGGTAAAAACTTGGCCAGGACTCTACCCTCTAAAGCAGGGGTGCACAACCTTTTTTGGTCTGGGCGCCGCACTGTCATACTGTTCTATTTTAAGGGGCCGCAATAAGTGCTTTTGTGCGGGTTATCTGCAAGAAAACTGTGACCTCTCTGTCATTATACAGTATAAACATCTGCAAATTAAAAAACTGCTTTCATACCTTTCTTCAATAAAGAAACATATCTGTCCAAGACCCTCTCTACAATGCCCCTTGTCATCCACAGTGCCCCATAACAATGACATCCACAGCTCCCCCCATAACCGTGACATTCATAGCTCCCTCATAACAGTGACATCCACAGCTCCCCATAACAGTGACATCCACAGCTCCTCCATAACAGTGTCATCCACAGCTCCCCCCATAACAGTGACATCCACAGCTCCCCCATAACACTGACATCCACAGCTCCCCCATAACACTGACATCCACAGCTCCCCCATAACACTGACATCCACAGCTCCCCCATAACACTGACATCCACAGCTCCCCCATAACACTGACATCCACAGCTCCCCCATAACAGTGACATCCACAGCTCCCCATAACAGTGACATCCACAGCTCCCCCATAACAGTGACATCCACAGCTCCCCCATAACAGTGACATCCACAGCCCCCATAACAGTGACATCCACAGCTCCCCCATAACAGTGACATCCACAGCTCCCCCACTAACAGTGACATCCACAGCTTCCCCATAACAGTGACATTCATAGCTCCCTCATAACAGTGACATCCACAGCTCCCCCCATAACACTAACATCCACAGCTCCCCCATAACAGTGACATCCACAGCTCCCCCCATAACACTGACATTCACAGCCTCCCCCATAACAGTGACATCCACAGCTCCCCCCATAACAGTGACATCTACAGCTCCCCCCATAACAGTGACATCTACAGCTCCCCCATAACAGTGACATCTACAGCTCCCCCATAACACTGACATTCACAGCTCCCCCATAACACTGACATTCACAGCTCCCCCATAACAGAGACATCCACAGCTCCCCCATAACACTGACATCCACAGCTCCCCCATAACACTGACATCCACAGCTCCCCCATAACAGTGACATTCACAGCTCCCCATAACAGTGACATTCATAGCTCCCTCATAAACAGTGACATCCACAGCTCCCCCATAACAGAGACATCCACAGCTCCCCCATAACAGTGACATCTACAGCTCCCCCATAACAGTGACATTCACAGCTCCCCCCATAACAGTGACATTCACAGCTCCCCCCCATTAACACAGACATCCACAGCTCCCCCCATAACAGTGCTCCCCCATAACATGACATCCACAGCTCCCCAGTGACATACACTGACATCCACAGCTCCCCCATAACAGTGCTCCCCCATAACATCCACAGCTCCCCCATAACAGTGACATCCACAGCTCCCCCATAACAGTGACATCCACAGCTCCCCCATAACAGTGACATCCACAGCTCCCATAACAGTGACATCCACAGCTCCCCCATAACAGTGA
>ONZH01026504.1:0-25662 GCA_900303285.1 Rhinella marina | reverse complement strand
CATCCGAATGTCGCAGCAGAAATCGAGACTCATCAGTCCAGGCAACGTTTTTTCCAATCTTCTACTGTCCAATTTCGATGAGCTTGTGCAAATTGTAGCCTCAGTTTCCTGTTCTTAGCTGAAAGGAGTGGCACCCGGTGTGGTCTTCTGCTGCTGTAGCCCATCTGCCTCAAAGTTCGACGTACTGTGCGTTCAGAGATGCTCTTCTGCCTACCTTGGTTGTAACGGGTGGCAATTTGAGTCACTGTTGCCTTTCTATCAGCTCGAACCAGTCTGCCCATTCTCCTCTGACCTCTGGCATCAACAAGGCATTTCCGCCCACAGAACTGCCGCTCACTGGATGTTTTTTCTTTTTCGGACCATTCTCTGTAAACCCTAGAGATGGTTGTGCGTGAAAATCCCAGTAGATCAGCAGTTTCTGAAATACTCAGACCAGCCCTTCTGGCACCAACAACCATGCCACGTTCAAAGGCACTCAAATCACCTTTCTTCCCCATACTGATGCTCGGTTTGAACTGCAGGAGATTGTCTTGACCATGTCTACATGCCTAAATGCACTGAGTTGCCGCCATGTGATTGGCTGATTAGAAATTAAGTGTTAACGAGCAGTTGGAGAGGTGTACCTAATAAAGTGGCCTGTGAGTGTAGGTAAAATATAATTATTTGTTATTATTATAATAACAATAATAATAATAATAATGATTATTATTATTATTATTATTATTATTATTTATTATAGTGTAATGGGTGGAACTTCTGTCTTCAAAATATAAGCAAATTTTATGTTTTATCTTTTATAGTTCCAACTGTCAGGGACAAATTTTCCCCAGGCCCCTGGGAAGACCACCAATTATTGGTGTCTAGTAAGTACAAACCCCTAATTCACAGAAGTGTAATATTTTCAAGCACTAGGATCATGCCACCCAACATGTTATTGATAACTAGACTGTGTACACATTATGTTCTCCAAGTGGTTAGTGAAGCAGACATATCACAATAATTTAAAAATCAAGGAAGTGAAAGAAGTAGAAACTTGTGTTACCCCAAAAATATTTAACAAAAATGTGACATACATCACATAATATTATAGTACATTGGCAATCTCTTTTTAACAAAGCGAGAAACAGCCCTGCACCTCACATAGATCCAGAGATCTGCCCCAATTACTCTGCTACATCAAGTTGGTTTCTCAAGGGTAGTGTGACTAGTGTCTATTCTGCTGCATGTCAGGACTCGTGTCCATCTCTCCCTATCACAGCTCAAGACAGAAGGCAGTTGAAGATTTAAACTGAGCATGTGCGGCCTTCTCAGTGAGAAGTTTTAAGAAATAAGAAAAAAAATGTCTCAATAAAGATACATTTCACTGAGTCAGTTCTAGTAGATATACAAAATATTTAATGACATGCAACTGCTAAAGTATTCAGATCCAGGTGGTGCTTTGAAAGTTTAGAATATTTTTCGTGGGACAACCCCTTTAACTCAATAATACTAATTATATTACTGTTTCCACCCCTACAGATATCCCCACTGACTTCGAGCTGGAGGCCGCCTTACGTAGATTCGGCACACAGCTCCATGCAGCCTCCCGCCTGATTCGCGGGCTACAATTGGAGCTCCGAGAGCTGCAAGCCATGGTGGACAGGCGTCGCCAAAGGCCTGCATAATTTTTATTTTATTTTCTTTTGTTTTTTTTATTTATTATTTGTTAAAAGTCCTAAGTTATTATTATTAGTTAAATAATTCTTTTAAAACCTGTGTTTTGATTGTTTTTTTAAACCTTTAACCCCTTCCTGACATACTGTGAAGAAATATTATTATGAAACATATTAGTACGTAAAGCGCAAGTGCTGCCAAAAATTACACGGAACAGGCACTCCAATACAACGGGTATAAAGAAGGGCCTCATTCACATTGTGGAACAATTGTTCTTGTCGTGGGACTCATACACTCATAAAGCCTGTGCACAAAGTGACAAGTCTGCCAAAAATTACAAGGAACAGGCACTCCGATACACCTTTTATTAAACATAAAGGAGGGCATCAGACACACCCGTGAAAAATTAAGATTGATGGCCTGCTGGTGAGCTGACCGTTGAAAACATTATGGTTGAGGGCCTGCTGGTGAGCAGACACTTGAAAACATTATGGTTGAGGGCCTACATGAGAAAACAGTGTATCCAATACACCCTAAAAGTGTTCAGCAACTTTCCTGTCAGGAAGTCAGGGGCAATCCAGGCCTTGTTCATCTTGATAAGCGTCAACCTTAAAAAACATGAATATCACACGCTAAAAATTGTGGTTAGAGAGGCTGTTTGCCCTGGGTAAAAATTGAGTTTAGAGAGGCTGTTTGCTTTCCTTAAAAATTGTGGTTAGAGAGGCTGTTGGCCTTCCTTAAAAATTGAGTTTAGAGAGGCTGTTGGCCTTCATTAAAAATTGTGGTTAGAGAGGCTGTTGGCCTTCATTAAAAATTGTAGTTAGAGAGGCTGTTGGCCTTCATTAAAAATTGTGGTTATAGAGGCTGTTGGCCTTCCTTAAAAAGTGAGTTTAGAGAGGCTGTTGGCCTTCATTAAAAATTGTGGTTAGAGAGGCTTTTGGCCTTCCTTAAAAATTGAGTTTAGAGAGGCTGTTGTCCTTCCTTAACCCCTTGGCGCATTTGGACGTTACTGTATGTCCAAACTGCTTACCGGGACTGTGACACTATAAAGTGTCACAGCCCCGGAGTCTCCGCTCTCCTGGAGAGCAGAGACCTCGGGGAAGCCGGCAAGGGACCAGAGTGATCCCTTGCCGGCAATCGCTCCGATTTGTTAGTCTCTGCAGACTAACCAATTGGTGTGCTCCATTTAGAAAAAAAAACTGGTTCAGGCTGTGATCTCCATGCTGGAGATCACAACCTGAAAACTGGCCTGAATACTGTACCCCCGGGGGTAAGTGAGCCCCCCCTTTTCCGCCCCCTTTCCTCCGTTGCCCACCCTCCCTGCTGCGCTTGTATTTTATGATGGCAGCGGCTCACGATCTGAGCCGCTGCCATCAGCAGAGAGTGTGAGCTGTAATTACAGCTCACACTCTGCTGCTACAGCTTAAATCGATGCTGGCACCGATTTCAGCTGTTTAACCCCATAGATGCTGCGGTCAGTAGCCGCCCGCAGCATCCATGGGGTTAAGAGGGAGGGAGCTCCCTCTCTCTGCCATCAGGCCGCCGCTGCTGCAGTGGCAGCGGCCCGATGGTTACCATGGCAACCAGATGCTTTACAAAAGGGTCCTGGCTGCCATGTATCTAAGGCTGATTAGACCCTCACGGTCTGATCAGCCTTAGTGTAGCACTGATACAGTGCATTGCAATAGATGACTATTGCAATGCACTGTATAGCCATAAAGCCACTGGATCTTCAAGATCCAAATGGGTCTTGATAAATTAAAAAAAAAATGTAAAAAGAAAGTAAAAAAAAAGTGTAAAAAGAAAGTAAAAAAGTGTAAAAAAGTAAAAAAAAGTTTAATAAAAAGTAAAAAAAGCGCCCTTTTCCCCAAATGAAGTAAAAAAAAAGAAAAAAAAGAAAAAGTACACATATTAGGTATCGCCGCGTTCGTATCGACTGGCTCTATAAAAGCATCACATGGTCCACTCAGCCAAATGTACACAAAATGTTTTTTTTTTAAAAAAAGCTATACCAAAACAGCCATTTCTTGTCACCTTGCCTCACAAAAAGTGTAATAGCAGGCAATCAAAAAGGCATATTTACCCCAAAATTGTACCAATCAAACCGTCATCTCGTCCCGCAAAAATTGAGCCCCTACCTGAGACAATCGCCCAAAAAATAAAAAAACTACTGCTCTCTGACTATGGAGACACTAAAACATGATTTTTTTTTGTTTCAAAAATGATATTATTGTGTAAAACTTAAATAAATAAAAATAAGTATACATGTTAGGTATCACCACGTCCGTAACAACCTCTCCACTCAGGTGAAAACCGTAAAAAATAAAAACTGTCCAAAAAAAGCCATTTTTTTTCACATTTCATCACAAAAAATGTAATACCAAGCGATCAAAAAAGCGTATGCCCCCAAAAATAATACCAATCAAACCGTCATCTCATGCCGCAAAAAATGAGCCTCTACCTGAGACAATTGTCCAAAAAATAAAAAAACTACAGCTCTCTGACTATGGAGACACTAAAACATGATTTTTTTTTTGTGCTTCAAAAAAATTGTGTAAAACTTAAATAAATAAAAAAATGTATACATATTAGATATTGCCGCGTCCGTAACGACCTGTATACAAATATCACACGATCTAACCTGTCAGATGAATGTTGTAAATAACAATAATAAAAACAATGCCAAAACTGCTAGTTTTTGTTACCTTGCCTTACAAAAATTGTAATATAAAGCTACCCAAAATCGTATGTACCCTAAAATAGTATTAAAAAAACTGCCAACTTATCCCGTAGTTTTCAAAATGGGGTCCGTTTTTTGGAGTTTCCTACTCTAGGGGTGCATCTAATGTGACATGGCAACTTAAAATTTTTCTAGTGAAATCTTCCCTGGCGTTCCTTTCCTTCTGTGCCCTGCTGTGTGCCTGTACAGCAGTTTATGATCACAAATGGGGCATTTCTGTAAACTACAGAATCAGGGTAATAATTATTGAGTTTTGTTTGGCAGTTAACCCTTGCTTTATTCTCGGAATAAAATGATTTATATGGAAAATCTGCCAAAAAAGTGAAATTCGGAAATTTTGGCTACTTTTTCCTTTAATTCTTGTGGAACATCTATAGGGTTAATAATGTTTCTAAAATCTGTTCTGAATACCTTGAGGGGTGTAGTTTCTAAAATGGGGTCATTTTTGGGTGGTTTCTATGATGGAAGCCTCACAAAGTGACTTCAGACCTGAACTGGTCCTAGTTAATAATGGGTTTTGGAAATTTTGTGAAAAATTTCAAGATTTGCTTCTAAATTTCTAATCTAAATTTCTAACGTCTCAAAAAAATAAAATGTAATTTTCAAAATGATCCAAACCTGAAGTAGACACATAGGGAATGTAAAGTAATAACTATTTTGGATGTATTACTATGTATTTAAAAGTAGAGAAATTGACATTTGGAAATTTGCAAATTATTCAAACTTTTTGGTAAAATTGGTATTTTTTTTATAAATAAGAATGAAATATTTTGACTCAAATTTGCCACTGTCATGAAGTACAATAAGTGACGAGAAAAAAATTTCAGAATGGCCTGAATAAGTAAAAGCGTTTTAAAGTTATCACCACATAAAGTGAGACATGTCAGATTTGCTAAAAATGGCCTGGTTCTTCAGGCCAAAACAAACTGCAGCGTCAAGGGGTTAAAGATTGTGGTTATAGAGGCACGTAAAAAATTGAGATTGATGGCCTGCTGGTGAACAGACCCTTGAAAACATTATTTTTGAGGGCCTGCTGGTGAACAGACCCTTGAAAACATTATTTTTGAGGGACTGGTGGTGAACAGACCCTGGAAAACATTATTTTTGAGGGCCTGCTGGTGAAAAGACCCTTGAAAACATTATGGGTGAGGGACTGGTGGTGAACAGACCCTTGAAAGCATTATGGTTGAGGGACTGGTGGTGAACAGACCCTTGAAAACATTATTTTTGATGGACTTGTGGTGAACAGACCCTTGAATACATTATTTTTGAGGGCCTGCTGGTGAACAGACCCTTGAAAACATTATTTTTGAGGGTCTGCTGGTGAACAGACCCTTGAGAACATTATGGTTGAGGGACTGGTGGTGAACAGACCCTTGAAAACATTATGGTTGAGGGACTGGTGGTGAACAGACCCTTGAAAACATTATTTTTGAGGGCCTGTTGTTGAACAGACCCTTGAAAACATTATGGCTGAGGGCCTGATGGTGAACAGACCCTTGAAAACATTATTTTTGAGGGACTGGTGGTGAACAGACCCGTGAAAACATTATGGTTGAGAGCCTGGTGGGGAACAGACCCTTGAAAACATTATTTTTGAGGGCCTGCTGGTGAACAGACCCGTGAAAACATTATGGTTGAGAGCCTGGTGGGGAAGAGACCCCAGGAATTGTCCTTACACCGTGGGTCTAGGAGGGTGTACACCCAGTATTCATTGGTGGCCAGAATGGTCTTCACGCGAGGATCGCGACAAAGGCAGCCTAACATAAAGTCAGCCATGTGAGGTGCAGTCCCACAGCGCAACACTTCCCTCTGCTCATTCGACTGACTACTATCCATCTCCTCCTCCTCCTCTACCTCCACCTCCAATTCCTCCTCCTCAGCCCATATCCGCTGAACTGCTGTCATCGAATCGCCCCCTGCAGTGTGGCCTAGAGTCTCCTCCTCCTCTACCTCCTCCTCCTGTAATTTGCTCTGCAAAACTGATGTAAGGGTGCTCTGGCTGGCAAACAACGGACTGTCTTCCCCCATCTCCTGTGACATGCCTAAATCCTCTGATATTAAGTTTTTTAAGGATTTTTGGAGGAGACACAGCAGTGGGATGGTGACGCTGATGATGTCCGCATCGCCGCTAACCATACGCGTTGCCTCCTCAATGGGGCCTAAGACCTGGCAGATGCTAGCCATCCGTGTCCACTCCTCATTATAGTATGGTCACTATTTTGGCCTCCTTGTGCATAGTGGACAGTTTACCTAAAGTAATTCTTTCCAATGATCCAGAAGGATCACAAATTGTCCTTGTTTATGCACTTATTTATTAAATAAAACTTAGCATTTATTTCTAGTGTTTAATACTGATAATTACCACAGACGTTTGTGATTTAAAACTATCAGCAGGGTTAGGCAGACCTCATTAGGCTGGTGTTTCGTAGTACATACATTTATCTCTGTGAAACCACTCACAGTAGATCAGTTTAGAGCCTATCGCTTTACTATCCCTGCTGTATGTCGCAAGGGATAACTCTCGTGTAAAGCGGCTCCTTATTTTGACACTGCCTGGTTTGCCTCTGCTGTCTAAAACACACCAATCACACACACATTGAGCTGCCCCCCGACATGTTTCGATGGATCTCCAGCGTCTTCAGGGGTATGGGCAGGTAAGTATGTTGGGGGCGGGGACCACCTTTTATAACCTGGGTTGATGACCTCACCACTTCTCCACCCCCTCTGCATACCTGTTCAGTCGTAGATGTATATCTATTGGTCCTCTCTTTTACCTGGGGCGGCACTCCATCTCCGTCATTGCCATTTGCGCTGCGTAGATCTTCTCGCGTGATCTTCAAATTGCCGCGCATGCGCTGCAACATAGAGATAGTTTTCCTTATACTTATCATCGCGCATGCCCAGGGACTTAGAATGCACTTACATTGCCGGCCATCCAGTGCGCATGCTCTGGGACTTAGAATTTACTCGCAAGTAAAGTGGTCTATACTGGTTATATGCCTCCCTTCTTTACTTCCCATCTTAAACTCCATCAAAATTTCTTAGGGATACTATGAGGATACTCTTTCTCTATGCTGATTATGTACCTCCCTTCTTTACTTCTTAGACTCCATCAAGTCTTCTTAAGAGTAGTAGTTCATTGTCTATTTTGTTTATTTTAATTAGGGGTCTATGTGTCACCAGTATTTTGGAGCTCATTGCTCTATACTTATGCCAGCTATTACTGACATGCTGATAGCCATATAATCACATACTAGCGACACACTGGTCCCCAGATTAGTTACTATCCTCATTTCTAATATATATACCTGGACAAGTATAGAAGGAATAGAGAGGGTAAAAAAGGTCATGTGGGGGGGGGGGGAAGAGATATTTGAGGTCACCTCTTCTCTATGTAATTTCATTCTCTATTATATTTACTCCTACTAGGTCTTTAACATCATTTGTGGTCCCTCCATTTGTCTGTGCTTCTGAAGTTCCATGTTTCTTCCTTTCTATTTTATATAGCCCTTTTTCCTCCTTATCTTTTTCCCTAAAAAGGGAGCATAGGTGAAGCCCTCATTTAGCCCATTCGGTGATAAAGATTCCAGTCTATATATCCATTTGGCCTCTTCTTGTTGTAGTTTAATGTCCATGTCTCCTTGTCTCTGACCCATCTTCACCCTCTGTATTCCCCAGATTTTCAAATCCAGTGGGTTACTTTGGTGTTTAGTTCTCAGATGTTTAGCTAGGGGGGTGTCATCTTGGGTGTTCAAATTGCTCAGATGCCTAGATACTCTCCTCCTCAGCTCCTGTATAGTTTTTCCTATATACAATTTCGGACACCTACATTGGATCGCATACACTACACCTATGGTCCTACAGTTGATGTACTCCCTCACATCATATTTTTTCCCATCAACTGGATTAGTAAATTCTCGTGTCGGAACCATGTATCTACAGAAGGAGCAGTTGCCACAGGGATAAGACCCTTTCATGGTTAGCCATGTTTCAGCTCTCTGTATTTGATTTTGATTTTGAAAATGGCTATGCACCATCATTTCCTTCAGGTTTTTTCCCCTTCTATAGGTTATTGAGGGATAGCCTGAAATCACCTCCCCTAGATCTTTGTCCGTCCGCAGGACATGCCAGTATCGTTTCAGAATATTCAGTACTATCTGGTGTTGTGTATCATATGTTCCAATGCATCTGATGACTTTATCTTCTTTTTTCTTATCCTTCTTTTTCAGAAGGTTCTCTCTTGTGATACTTTTTGCTTTCCCATAGGCTCTATGTAGAACCTTCTTTGGGTATCCTCTCTGTCGGAACCTACTATATAGGAGACTACTCTCTCTCTCAAACTCCTCCTCTGTTGAGCAGTTTCTTCTTGCTCTAAAATATTGCCCAACTGGGATTCCTGACTTTAGGGGCTGTGGGTGGTAGCTCTCCCAGTGGAGGAAGTTATTAGTCGCTGTTGGTTTTCTATATATTGCCATTTCAACACTGCCGTCAGATTGCAGAGATATTTTAAGATCAAGAAAGTTAAGGCTTTGTTTCTGTATTTCTGCCGTGAAGCGTAAGCCAATTTCGTTCATGTTTAAGGCTGCTGTGAATTCATAAAATTGTGATTCAGTGCCATCCCAAAAAATTAAAATATCATCAATATATCTACCCCAAAATAAAATGTGTTCAGTGTATCTCACATTGTGTTCCGTGAAGACAAATTTATCTTCCCACCACCCCAAAAATAAATTAGCAAAAGCCGGTGCACAAATCGTGCCCATTGCTGTGCCAGTAATTTGTAAATAATATTCATTGTTGAAAATAAAATAATTGTGCGTGAGTATAAAGTGTAGTAACGTGATAACAAAATCATTATGAGGATAAAATTGTGTGCCCTTGGTGTTCAAGAAAGATTGTACCGCTGCAATTCCCAAATTATGTCTAATACTCGTGTATAGTGCCTCTACGTCCAAACTGGCTATTAGTGTGCTTTTATTCACACACATATTCTGCAATCTGATCACAGTGTCTTTGGTGTCCCTCAGATAGGAAGGAAGAGTCTGGACAAACGGTGAAATGATTTCATCTACATAGGCACTAGCCCCTTCACAAATATTACCATTCCCGGAGACAATTGGTCTACCGGGGATAGGTTGCCGTTTTTTATGTACTTTCGGAATTCCATAGAATGTTGGGATGGTAGGTCTCGGATTGTACATGACTTTAAATTCCTCCTTGGTAATTAATTCACGTTCTTTTGCTTGAGTTAGTAACGTCTTTAATTCCCTATTATACTTTTCAGTTGGATTGTTATCCAATTTTTTATAGGTTTTATTATCCTTTAGGAGTTCCATCACCATGGCTACATAGTCACTTTTGTCCATTAATACTACATTTCCTCCCTTATCTGAGGGCTTCAATATTAGATCTTCTTCTTTAATCAATTGGTTTAAAGCCTCTTTTTCCTCCACTGGGAGGTTAGCACCCACAGCCTCCTTCTTTGTTTTTATCTTTTGAAGGTCTTGAGTTACCAGGTCTACAAATATCTGAATACTAGCATGCCCAGCGAACGGAGGAGTGAATCTAGATGCAGGGGAAAGTGAGCTAAATGGAGGTTTAGGATGGATTGTTTCCCCCAGCCCTTCTCTATGAAGTTCTTCTAATGCATTCAGTACTTCTATTTCCTGTACATCTACTTTATTGGGATTCTTTTTATTTTTAAATTCTTTATGTAATGCCAGTTTTCTGGCAAATAAGTTAATATCCTTCACCCAGCGAAAACAATCAAACTGGGGAGCAGGGGTGAATGATAGTCCTTTTTGAATGAGAGATACCATTTCAGGTTTAAGATTGAAATGAGACTTGTTTATTATTTGCATAGCTGCATCGGTACTATTACTTTCTATGCCTTCTGATTGTAGCCCCATTTGTCCCTGTCCCTCAACTGGACGCCTGCTGCTAAAAAAGACGTCGATACCTGAGGCACAGGGAAATTGGTTGGAAGATTGCAGGGAGGTGCTGCACCATTGTTTGGTACCATCACTGATATATTTGCTGATGTTTGGGGTACAGAAAAGGAGGATGCTCCAGAGGGCGATTTTGGAACATAAGTTTGAGTAGGTTGTATCTCCTGACTTGTATTTGTTGTTCCTAGCCATCGTTGGTTGGTATTAGAGCTTTTCTTTTGTGTTTGCCCTATTCTACTCTTGGCTTTTCTTTTGGTACTTCCTTTCTGCCCTCCTATGCTGCCTTCCGACTCTGATAATTCAGATTCAGATATATCTGTATATTGTTGTTGCCAAGTTCCCCTTTTGTTTGGGGAATATTTGTTCGTATTTTTAATATAGATGTGTCCCCTAGAAGGGGAAAAAACCTGAAGGAAATGATGGTGCATAGCCATTTTCAAAATCAAAATCAAATACAGAGAGCTGAAACATGGCTAACCATGAAAGGGTCTTATCCCTGTGGCAACTGCTCCTTCTGTAGATACATGGTTCCGACACGAGAATTTACTAATCCAGTTGATGGGAAAAAATATGATGTGAGGGAGTACATCAACTGTAGGACCATAGGTGTAGTGTATGCGATCCAATGTAGGTGTCCGAAATTGTATATAGGAAAAACTATACAGGAGCTGAGGAGGAGAGTATCTAGGCATCTGAGCAATTTGAACACCCAAGATGACACCCCCCTAGCTAAACATCTGAGAACTAAACACCAAAGTAACCCACTGGATTTGAAAATCTGGGGAATACAGAGGGTGAAGATGGGTCAGAGACAAGGAGACATGGACATTAAACTACAACAAGAAGAGGCCAAATGGATATATAGACTGGAATCTTTATCACCGAATGGGCTAAATGAGGGCTTCACCTATGCTCCCTTTTTAGGGAAAAAGATAAGGAGGAAAAAGGGCTATATAAAATAGAAAGGAAGAAACATGGAACTTCAGAAGCACAGACAAATGGAGGGACCACAAATGATGTTAAAGACCTAGTAGGAGTAAATATAATAGAGAATGAAATTACATAGAGAAGAGGTGACCTCAAATATCTCTTCCCCCCCCCCCCCCCCACATGACCTTTTTTACCCTCTCTATTCCTTCTATACTTGTCCAGGTATATATATTAGAAATGAGGATAGTAACTAATCTGGGGACCAGTGTGTCGCTAGTATGTGATTATATGGCTATCAGCATGTCAGTAATAGCTGGCATAAGTATAGAGCAATGAGCTCCAAAATACTGGTGACACATAGACCCCTAATTAAAATAAACAAAATAGACAATGAACTACTACTCTTAAGAAGACTTGATGGAGTCTAAGAAGTAAAGAAGGGAGGTACATAATCAGCATAGAGAAAGAGTATCCTCATAGTATCCCTAAGAAGTTTTGATGGAGTTTAAGATGGGAAGTAAAGAAGGGAGGCATATAACCAGTATAGACCACTTTACTTGCGAGTAAATTCTAAGTCCCAGAGCATGCGCACTGGATGGCCGGCAATGTAAGTGCATTCTAAGTCCCTGGGCATGCGCGATGATAAGTATAAGGAAAACTATCTCTATGTTGCAGCGCATGCGCGGCAATTTGAAGATCACGCGAGAAGATCTACGCAGCGCAAATGGCAATGACGGAGATGGAGTGCCACCCCAGGTAAAAGAGAGGACCAATAGATATACATCTACGACTGAACAGGTATGCAGAGGGGGTGGAGAAGTGGTGAGGTCATCAACCCAGGTTATAAAAGGTGGTCCCCGCCCCCAACATACTTACCTGCCCATACCCCTGAAGACGCTGGAGATCCAGCGAAACATGTCGGGGGGCAGCTCAATGTGTGTGTGATTGGTGTGTTTTAGACAGCAGAGGCAAACCAGGCAGTGTCAAAATAAGGAGCCGCTTTACACGAGAGTTATCCCTTGCGACATACAGCAGGGATAGTAAAGCGATAGGCTCTAAACTGATCTACTGTGAGTGGTTTCACAGAGATAAATGTATGTACTACGAAACACCAGCCTAATGAGGTCTGCCTAACCCTGCTGATAGTTTTAAATCACAAACGTCTGTGGTAATTATCAGTATTAAACACTAGAAATAAATGCTAAGTTTTATTTAATAAATAAGTGCATAAACAAGGACAATTTGTGATCCTTCTGGATCATTGGAAAGAATCACTCCTCATTATACACCTGAGGAAGCTGACTGGCGCACTTTAGTGAGCAACACTCAGAGCTGCCACTAGGTTACGCCCATTGTCGCAAACAACCAATTTTGGTGTCTTGAAGATAGCACCTCTCTCTCCAGCTCCAAATAAGGGACGTTAAATTGAGGATTAGCTAGCAATGACCACTGTGCTAAATGGATAGCTTTGAAATATAATAACATATCTGGTAGTGAAACTCCCCCATTTTCAGTTTTTTGAGAGAGTTGGTGATATGGAAGTCTAGCTCTTTTTTTATTCCAGAGAAATCTTTTAAAAAGTGTTTGTAACTTAGTAATAAATTACACTGGAATATAGAATTTGTGATAAGACAAATGTGGAGAGTATGTTCTTCCTCCCAAACCAAGACATATAAGGTATTTTCCAATATTGAAAGTAGGGATGAGCGAACCGAACCGTAATGAACCAGATTTGTTACAAACCTTGCCAAAAGTTTTGTTCGTCACCGAGAAAGTTCGTAACAAATCTGGTTAAAATTACAACGGCGACGCAAAACTGTACTTTTTTCACAGAATAGACCAGGATACAAGGGATTATTACTCCTATAATCCCTTGTATCCTGGTTTTCTGTGAAAATCAAGATGTGTGACGTCACCCCACAGCCAAAAAAAAAAAAAGTTTAAAAAAAGTTATAAAAAAAGTTTAAAAAAACTGAGGCTCCATAGTCCAATCCGTTGATTCACCTTGGCCAAGCGTTCTTCCCAAGACTTGAGGGCTGCACCTTCCTTCTCGAACCAGACTCCGAGGATCTTGATGAAGTCTGGTTTCACGGTAAAGGGGAAGGGGGCAGAAGAAGCCAGTTGCCAGTCCCCGAAGAGCATGGCTTCCGACTTCCCGCAGTTGACTTTGGCCCCTGAAGCTTGTCCGAACTCCTCCGAACGCTGGTCAGCGCAGAAGACGGTCACGTCGTCCATGTACAGCGAGCACTTGACCTCGAAGTGTCCTGGTGCGGTGATCCCTCTGATCTCTCCATTCTGCCGGATAAACTCTGCGAAGAGTTCTATAACACAAACAAAATGGAGAGGTGATAGAGGGCAGCCTTGTCTGACCCCGGAGCAAACCGGAAAGGGGTCAGTCTTCCAGCCGTTCACCAACACAGTGCTGCAAATATCAAGGTACATCAGGTTAACAAACGAACAGAACCTCTCACCTTTGGGGCACCTTCTGCCAGGGAACTCTTGGCAAACCTTGATCTGCCCTTGGAGTCTCTACCACTTTTTAGTGATGAGGAGGAGGAGGAGGAAGAAGTCTACTAAAGTCAGCGGGTGGAACGTACTGAGACTCCAGAGGAGGTGTTGGCTGTAAGCTCCTGTCCCGTGACCGAGAGTACACGCTACACGTTGCTGCTCTGCTGGGTGCCGTCAACCCTGTTTAGCCGCAACAAAAAAAGTTAAAAAAGTTAAAAAAAAAGTTTAAAAAAAGGTATAAAAAAAGTTTAAAAAAAAAATAAAATAAAAAGTTAAAAAAAGTTTAAAAGTTAAAAAGTCCTTATTAGGAAAGGCTCTGGCTGTTTCAGTCATCCCTCTGGTTTCATGTCTCTCCTGGCTAGAAGCTTTAGCTGACAAAGTGAGGTCACCATCCTTTAAGGTTTTCTCCGCTGTCACATCCAATTGGGTATCCTTGTGGACTCCCAGCCTTTTGAGGGATTTTATGGCGTGTGCGCACCCCAGATGGCGAGTCCCCAGCCGCCACTACATCTCTGGCAAAGCTGTCCCATCACTGCACAGTTATGTTCATAAAAAGGTTGGCGACTCATTGGGACTCTCGGTGTCCAAGACCGTGCACCTGAGTGCTGATGTCTGGTCCTCTAATTATGGGCAAGGGCAGTACATGTCTGTCACTGCCCATTGGGTCAACATCCTCCCAGAAGTCCATCAGGAAGTTGGCCCATTCTTGCCATTGTCACCTCCACGGTGCTTTAGGGGGCCAGCAGCGGGAAGCACAAGTTCTGCCTCCACCACCTTGAACCATCCGCCGCTTTGACTGCAGTCCAACCTGCCCCGGTGTCTTACCACCGATGTCAGGACCGGCGCTCTCAGGCTGTCCTTCTGGGTCCAAAAGAATACTGTCCAAAACATACTGGGTGCAATCAAGAGCTGCTGAAGCTGCCTCCTCAACTTGTCTCTTCTCAACAATACTGGCCTGGGTGCAATCAAGTGCTGCCTCCTCCTCCTCCTCAACTTGTCTCTTCTCAACCATACTGGCCTGGGTGCAATCAAGTGCTGACTCCTCCTCCTCCGTCAATTGTCTGTTCTCAACCATACTGGGTCCAATACAGTACTATTACTGATGTTGGTTCCACTGTCAAATGTCTGTTTTCCACCCTACTGGGTCCAAGGCAATGCTGCCGGCAATGCTGCTCCAGCGGACATCTTCAATGCTGTCAAATGTTGTCGACCTGGCTGAGGTTTCACTATTTTTGCACTTTGATTTTTTCCACTAAACGAAAATATACCCTATCAGACTCCCACTATTGTAGCTGCAATTAATCAGCCGTTATAGAAAGGTTTGTTTTAGGTTCGGGTCGTACGAATCCGAATTTCACGAAAGTTCGCCGAATCGAACCGAACTTTTCAAAAGTTCGCTCATCCCTACTTGAAAGGATTTGCTTATTTTTTGCAGTAGCTGAGGGTAGTTGATGCGAAATAAAGAAGAAAGGTCTGTTGGAATACGTACTCCCAGATACTTAATAGCATCAGAAGGCCATGTGAATGGGGAGTCTTTTTTGATCAGGCCAGCTGGGGGTCGGGACTGACACATTTAAGGCTTCCAATTTATCGTAATTGATTTTAAAATTAGAAATTGCTCCAAAATCATCAAAAATTTGCAATATATATGGTATTGCTTCTGAAGGGTTCGTGATGAGGATAAGGAGGTCATCAGCGAAAGCTGCTGTCTTATGTGTGAAGGACGCTAACTGAAGACCTTTAATTTGGTCTGTTTGGCGTATTTTTAATAAGAGCATTTCCAGGCAGAGAATAAAGAGGGAAGGAGATAGGGGGCAACCCTGACGGGTCCCATTGCGTATATGAAAGGAATCTGATAGGGTACCATTAACTAATATTCTAGCAGTGGGTAAGGAGTATAAAGAGAAAATAGCTTGAATAAAGGGATCCGGGAAGTGAAAAGCTTGTAGTGTACGTCTGATGAACCCCCAGCTGACCCTGTCAAAAGCTTTTTCCACATCTGTCCCCAACATGACTAATGGAACATTGTTCTTTTTTTGGCGTAGTAAGCTGCGTGGAGGACCCTGGAGACATTGTGTTTACACTCTCTTCCCTGTACAAAGCCCACTTGTTCTTCAGCTATGATCTTAGGAAGTATAGAAGATAGTCTATATGCAAAGATCTTTGCCCACCATTTGAGGTCCGTATTCAATAGTGAAATTGGACAGTAGCTACTACATAATTCGGGGTCTTTGCCCTCTTTAGGAATAATAGTGACATGTGCTTCAAGAGCTTGAGGAGGGAGAGTAGTACCTGCCATCAAGGAGTTACATAACAACACAAATTTAGGAAGAAGTGTTTTCTGGAAAATCTTGTAATATACTATTGGAAAGCCGTCAGGGCCTTGGCTCTTCCCAGGGAGAATAGAGCCCAATATCTTTGCCGCTTCTTCTTCTGATTTTGGGGCTATCAAATTTGCACGGTCATCCAAGGTTAATTTAGGTATGTTTAAACTATTAAGGAAAGAGGATGTCCGCTCCTGCACAGGGATTTGGGAGGGATCTATCTGCTCATTGGAGTGCAGGTTATAAAGTTGATTGTGGAACTGGGCTATCAAAGGAGTAGAGGTAACTCTGGAACCTTGGGTAGTTTTAATAGATGGGATGAAGGTCTTAACTCTTTGTCTTTTCAGCAAGGAGGACATTATTTTATTCCCTTTGTCACCATGAGAATAATATTTATATCTCAAAAACTGTAAGGTCTTGGCTGACTTAGTATTTAGCAGGTCTTTAAGCTGCCATCTGAGGGTAGTTAGTTTTTCGAGGTGTGAAGAGGATCTAGAGGTCGTGTAACTTCTCCAGTTGACCAATTTGTGAGAGTAGGGCTTGGATATCTTTTTCTCTTAGTTTCTTTATTTGGCTGCCTAGGGAGATAAACTCACCACGAATATAAGCTTTATGAGTTTCCAAAACAAAGGGTTGGGATATGGTAGGGTCTAATTTTTGGGCGAGAGTAGTAATATGCTGTGGGGAATCTAACATAGTAGTATTAAGTTTCCATGGGTTTCTCTGGGTTATTCCCTGAAATTTGAACTTCACTGAAGTAGGGGCATGGTCTGAAATAGTAATTTGTCCTATTTGGGCTGAGACTATGTGGGACATGAGGGATGCAAGAAGAAATATTTAGTCAAGGTAATGGTATGTCCTGTGAGTGTTTGGATAAAAGATGAAGTCTTTTTCGTCTACATGTAGAGTCCTCCACGGATCCACAAAGGCCATATTGGAAAGTAGCATTTTCAAGCAAATGAGGGATTTGTTGGGAGTAGATTGTGAAGAGGAGGTGGTGTCCAGATAAGGATCAATAGCAATATTAAAATCACCTTCTAATATTAATGTGGGTGCTGCAGATTTCCTAATTTGATGTATGACCTTCAAGAGCCATGTAATTTGTTGTACATTAGGAGCGTATATATTAGCAACAGTAACAGTTTGGTCACCAAGGAGCCCCGTTAGGATAATGTACCCGCCGTCAGGATCAGTGGTGAGAGAGGTCATCTGGAAAGGGGTATCGCAATGTATTGCAATTAGAGTTGAGCGAATCCTAAAAGATTCGGGGATTCGGAATTCGGCCCGAATTTTTAGCGGGATTCGTGGGTTCGGGCCGAATCACGAATCCCATTAAAGTCTATGAGAGACTCAAATATTTTTGCAGGGGCCAAAGGTTCTGCACAGTCAAGTTTGCCCCAACATCTGAAAACCTCAGAAAATGATGGAAACACCTTGGAAATGCATAGGAAACACCAGGGGCAGCATGTAGGGATGCCTCTGAGGATCCCTAATTGCACCATTTTTTCTAAATCTGGCCAATAGTCTGGTGATGACCCCAAGGCAATTTTCAGGGACACGGTAATGGTGACCCACTTAAAAATGCTGCCTGACAACCTGGCGGTGAACCCCTGATTGTCTGTCTTTCAATAAGATTGCAGTGTAAAGCATGGTGGTGAGCCTCAGTAATAAGATTGCAGTGTAAAGCATGGTGGTGAGCCTCAGTATGACTTTTTAGATGGAGTTTGCATGTTGTCACGTACTCCCTGGAACCCCATAGTCACCCCTTCTCTGATGTGCTACCCCAGAACATTCTCTGCCACAATTCGCAAGACCTTTTGCAGTCTCAGTGTGCTGACAGTGGGGATTTACCAGTGTTGTCTGAGGAGGTGGTGGACAATGGCGAGACACAGGTGTCGGGGGGTGAGGTAGTTGAAAGTGAAGCAAGTTACAGTGGGGACTCCTTGGGGGACTTTCTCATGATGGGACAGATTCAACTTGGGTGGATCAGGCACAGGAACAGATCATTTTTTTTTTTTGTGTTTATTTAACTTTTATTTAGCACAAATAACCACAGAGATATTTATTTGTTCTCTTCGCTGCGCAGTCTGGCGTTGGGGTTCGTCACTTTGATTGCGAGCTGTGCCGCTCTCTCCACAATGGTCTTTCGGTTCTTTGAGGAGACGTTGTGGGCGATTTCTGCACAGAAGGACTTGTTGCTCATCAACAGAACCTGGAGCTCCTTGACATTGTGGACCAGGAATTTGCGGAACCCTGTGGGCAGCATGTGTTTGGTCTTCTTGTTGCTACCGTACCCAATGTTGGGCATCAGGATCTGCCCCTTGAACCTCCTGCGGGCTCTGTTGTCAATACCTCTGGGTTTACGCCAGTTACGCTTAATCTTTACATAACGGTCTGATTGGTGGCGGATGAACTTCTTCGTCCGCTTCTTGACGATCCTGGGCTTAATGAGGGGCTGGAGAGCTGCCATGATACCGGTTTGGAGCGTCCGCCTTCTCCGCAGACAGCCCGAGAAAGAGAGCGGAACAGATCAATTTTAAGTGTGAGGCAACATCAGCACCACAACCGCTTGGGGGAGGCAGTGGGCATTGTGTTTAGAACGGCTGATGGGCTTCCGTCAGCACTGTGTGTATAGAACCCCATGGCCTTTCATAAAAAATTTGGTTACAAAGCCGCGTGACTCCTGAAAAATTGTTTTTAGAAAGCCGGATGACTTTCCTGAAAAATTGTTAGTAGAAAGACGGATGACTTTCCTGAAAAATTGTTAGTAGGAAGCCGGATGACTTTCCTGAAAAATTGTTGCATATGCAACTCAGATGGAGAGGAGGAGGAGGAGGAGGAAAGCAAGCAATTTAGGAGGTAGCCTGAGGTGGGGATGAGAACTGGGGGGATATCCATGACTTGTTCATCTTGATGAACGTGAGGATGTCAGCGTTGTCTGTGGACAGGCGCGTCCATTTGTCCGTAATGATACCCCCGGCGGCACTAAAAACCCTTTCAGACAGTACACTTGCAGCAGGGCAGGCAAGCACCTCAAGAGCGTACTGCGCAAGTTCTGGCCACCTTTCCAGCTTGGCCAGCCAGTAATTATATGGCGTGGAGTTATCGGTCAGGACGTTGGTCTGGTCTGCGACATACTCCCTCACCATCTTGCGGTACTGTTCCGCCCTGCTCTGCCTGCCCTGTGGCTGTGTCGTACTGTCTTGCTGGGGTTTAAGAAACTTGGCAAAAGCATGGAATAGCATACCCCTGCCCTTGGCGCCTACACTTACTTTCCCCCTCCTCTCCTCTCCAACTTCAGCCACTGCAGTCCGCCCCCTGTTGCTCGACTGGTCTGGAAAGGCCTGTAGCAGTTTCTGAACCAGGGCCTCGTGGTAGAAAGTGACTCGGGTGCTCCTTTCCTCCACGGGTATAAGTTGGGCAAAGTTGTCCTTGTAGCGTGGGTCAAGGAGGGTGTACACCCAATAGTCATTGGTGGACAGTATCCTCTTGACTCGGGGATCACGACAAAGACAGCCAAGCATAAAGTCTGCCATGTGCCCTACTGTGCCAACACGCAAGCCTTCAGCCTCCTCACTTAGCGGACTCTCCATCTCCTCCTCCCCCCTTTCCTCCGACCCCAATTCATCCTCCTCAGCCCATACCCGCTCAACAGGTAGCATGGAATCACCCCCCGATGCATGGTGCCCAAGAGTTTCTTCCTCCTCCTCAGCCTCCTCCTCCTCCTCCTCAGTTTTGCTCAACAAAACTGACAACAGGGTGCTCTCAATGTCACTGTCTTCCCCCACCTCCTGTGACACTGCTGAATCCTCAGATCTTAGGTTCCTCAAGGAGTTCTGGATGAGGCACAACAGAGGGATGGTGACACTGATGATGTGTGCATCACCACTGACCATCTCTGTTGCCTCCTCAAAGGGACCTAAGACCTGGCAGATGCCAGCCATCCACGTCCACTCCTCAGCATAGACATGAGGAAGCTGACTGGCCTGACTACCACCTTGGGGGATCAGCTGGCAGTCTACAACTGCCCTGCGTTGTTGGTACACCCTGGCTAGCATGTGTAATGTCGAATTCCAAGCGTGGGAACATCACACAGCAGCCGGTGAACAGGGAGTTGTAGCCGCACTTGCACAGTCCTGAGGGTCGCGGCATCGGTGGTGGACTTGCGAAAATGGGCGCATATGCGCCGCACCTTGGTGAGCAACTCACTCAACTGGGGGTAGGTCTTGAGGAACCGCTGGACCACCAAGTTGAGCACGTGGGCCATGCATGGCACGTGAGTCAGCCCACCAAGATGCAGAGCCGCCACCAGGTTACGCCCATTATCGCAGACCACCATTCCTGGCTGAAGGTTCAGCGGCGCCAGCCACACATTGGTCTGCCCCCTGATGCCCTGTAAGAGCTCTTCAGCCGTGTGCCTCTTATCCCCCAGGCTCAGCAGTTTCAGGACTGCCTGCTGCCGCTTCCCTACCACAGTGCTGAAACTACTGGCCATCCAGGAAATGAGACTTGACGATTAGGGCATCACTGCCACTTTGGAGGAGGAGGAGGAGGTGGAGGCATAATGTGCCGGAGACACACAGACGGAACTATGTCCCGCAATTCGTGGTGTGGGTAGCACATGTGCAGCCCCACGATCGGTCTCTGCCCCAGCCTCCACCAGATTGACCCAATGTGCCGTGAGGGAGATGTAATGTCCCTTGCCACCGGTATTTGTCCACGTATCTGTGGTCATGTGGACTTTACCACAAACCGCGTTTTTGAGAGCGTGGGTGATGTTCTCAGACACATTCCGGTGCAGGGCGGGGACGGAACATCGGGCAAAATAGTGTCGGCTGGGGACAGAGTAACGGGGGGCTGCCGCCTGCATAAGGTTGCGGAAGGATTCTGTCTCCACAAGCCTGTACGGCAACATTTCCAAACTAATCAGCTTGGCGATGTGCACATTTAGAGCTTGCGCATGGGGGTGGGTGGCTGCGTACTTGCGCTTGCGTTCAAATGTCTGCGGTAGAGACAGTTGAACGCCGCACTGGGACACATGAGTGGAGGAGAGGGAGGGAGATGGAGCTGGAGGGGTCCTTTCGGGGCTGGAGGCTGCAACGTCCTAGCTTGGACGAGACACAGTTGCTGGACTAACTGTGTCAACGTCACCAGCTGACAGAAGTGCAAACCATTTGGTGGGGTGTTTTCTCTCCAAATGTTTGCGCAGGCTACTAGTGGTCAGGTTGTTGCGTTTTGAACCCCTGCTCATTGACATGTGGCACAGATTGCACACCGCCAAACGAGGCCTCATCATCCTTAAAGTACTCCCAAACTAAGGAGTGGCGCATAGTACGGGCTGGAGCGTGACCTCTAGGAGCACTTGGGGAAGTAGTGACTCGGCCCTGGCTTCTCCCTCGTCGCAGCCCTCTGGCTCTCTCAACAGCTTGTGGTGCTGATGTCGTCTCACAGTCTGAACCACTGCCTCCAGTTGCCTCATCCACCCAAGTAGGATCTGTCCCCTCATCATCCCCCAGGTCTTCCTCAGACTCCACAGTGACGTCCCTGACAACTACCTCCGACAACAGTGTCTCGTCGTCATCTTCCACCAGCTCCTCAGACGCCACTGCTAACTCCCCACTCTCATAACCCGGAGACTGCAAAAGGTCGTGAGAATCAGGGCATAGCAGCTCGTCCACTGGCACATCAGGGAAGTGGTGGCTGAAGAGTTCCATGGATAAATTTTGTCCGTGGGACATACCCCTAGAGGGTTCTGGCTGGGGAGAAGGAGGGCGAGTTGGAGGACAGACACCCTGGCTCAGAGAAGTCGACTGGCTGGATGAGGGGGCAGACGAAACGTGGCTGGACGTGCTCTCTGCAATCCACTGAACCACCTCCTGTTGTTGTTTGAGGTCTGTCAGAGTTGTAGGACGCTGCCCTACCAACTTCTGGAGTTGACCAGGCACCCTGACCTTACGTGTTTCCACTGTACCCAGAGCAGCCGGCACTGTGTCACCACGCACACCGCGGTCATCACCGCTGACCACAGCACCACCACGATTCCCACCTCTCCCTCCACGACCACCTCTTCCACCTCTCCCAGCTCTTCCCCCTCTCCCCCTGACCCTGGGGTTCTCCATGTGCACAGTAGCAGTATTATATTATTATAATTGTAAAGGATCAATACGGTATCTATAGACTACTATAGACTAGTCACTAATCACTGCAACGTGTATTACGGATCAGTGAAATTAAACGGACAATGTAGATAGATATGCAGGTACGATTATTTTCAGACCTATCCAAAAAAAGATGTACGCAGTTTGCGCAAATAAAACGGGAATCCACAGATCAATACGGTATCTATAGACTCTGAGGTATATAGCACGCTGATGAAATGTATTCACTAGTCTCTGCACCGTGTATTACGGATCAGTGAAATTAAACGGACAATGTAGATAGATATGCAGGTACGATTATTTTCAGACCTATCCAAAAAAAGATGTACGCAGTTTGCGCAAATAAAACGGGAATCCACAGATCAATACGGTATCTATAGACTCTGAGGTATACAGCACGCTGATGAAATGTATTCACTAGTCACTGCACCGTGTATTACGGATCAGTGAAATTAAACGGACAATGTAGATAGATATGCAGGTACGATTATTTTCAGACCTATCCAAAAAAAGATGTACGCAGTTTGCGCAAATAAAACGGGAATCCACAGATCAATACGGTAGCTATAGACTCTGAGGTATATAGCAGGCTGATGAAATGTATTCACTAGTCACTGCACCGTGTATTACGGATCAGTGAAATTAAACGGACAATGTAGATAGATATGCAGGTACGATTATTTTCAGACCTATCCAAAAAAAGATGTACGCAGTTTGCGCAAATAAAACAGGAATCCACAGATCAATACGGTATCTATAGACTCTGAGGTATATAGCACGCTGATGAAATGTATTGCACAGGAATATATCTGTTTAGATATGTATAGTTTGATCTATGTGGCTGGACAAGTTGTACCAGGCACAGGTCTGCACAGAATGCAGGCTTACAGCATATACTGTATAGTTTTCTTCAGAGAATCAATTGGTTTTTAAAAGACTATTGTGGCTTCCTATTCCTACACAGAATACAGGCTTACAGTATATACTGTATACTGTTTTTCAGAGTATAAATAGTCTTTAAAAAGACTGTTGAGGCTTCCTATCCTAACTCCTAACTCCTAACTGCTTGCTGCACACACTACAAGAGCTAACACTGTCTCTGTCTGTCTCTTCTCCTTCCCAACAGCACAATGAGGCTGATGCTGCAGGTCCCTTCCTTATGTAAATTTAGGTCACATGTCACTGCCAGCCAATCACTGCTGGAGAGGTATAGGGGATGTTACATCATGGCAGGCGTTCCCACAGGCTTCCCTTTGATGCTGATTGGCTGAAAAAACCGGGCATTTCAAACTGGCAGTGACGCACGAATAATCACGAGTCCGCGTTGGCTCGGGATGCCGAGCCGAAGCGGGCAATATTCGTGCGAATCCCGAATATTGCCGCTTCGGCTCGCTCATCATTAATTGCAATTGAGACCCCTGTGGATGCTGAGGAATGTGTACTATGAAACCAGTGGGAATATGGTTTGGATGGGAGTTTAGGTGTTATATATGTTTATTACGAAAGTGTGTCTCTTGCAATAGCAGAATATCTGCCTTTTCCCCCCGTAGTAGTCTAAACATTTGATTCCTTTTTTGCGGAATATTCAAACCCCTAGCGTTAAAAGAAAAGACATTTAACTCTGCCATATTGGGATAGACATTGTGTGAAGCTTGTGTGTCCTCGCCGCTGGACCTGCATGAGATTAGGGATAGAGCTGCTGTCTGTCAGGGAGAGTGTTAGGGCCTGAATTTAGTTGTTGGTTAGGCAGGAATCACCCACAAAAAACCCAACAGCCCTTCTAAGGGCTACAAGCACATTTTTTTTTGGTCTTCTCCTGGCTGCTGGCTGGGACTTGTAGTGCAGCTACCGCCATCTTGGCTGCACACTGTGCACTGGTAACATAGTAACATAGTAACATAGTTTGTAAGGCCGAAAAAAGACATCTGTCCATCCAGTTCAGCCTGTTTTCCTACAAGTTGATCCAGAGGAAGGCAAAAAAAACCCCTGTGAGGTAGAAGACAATTTTCCTCACTTTAGGGGAAAAAATTCCTTCCCGACTCCAATCAGGCAATCAGAATAACTCCCTGGATCAATGACCCCTCTCTAGTAACTATAACCTGTAATATTATTACCCTCCAGAAATACATCCAGGCCCTTCTTGAACTCTTTTAGTGAACTTACCATCACCACCTCCTCAGGCAGAGAGTTCCACAGTCTCACTGCTCTTACCGTAAAGAATCCTCTTCTATGTTTATGTACAAACCTTCTTTCCTCCAGACGCAGAGGATGTCCCCTCGTCACAGTCACAGTCCTCGGGATAAATAGATGATGGGAGAGATCTCTGTACTGACCCCTGATATATTTATACATAGTTATTAGATCTCCCCTCAGTCGTCTTTTTTCTAAAGTGAATAACCCTAATTTTGATAATCTTTCTGGGTACTGTAGTCCACCCATTCCAGTTATTACTTTAGTTGCCCTCCTCTGAACCCTCTCCAGCTCTGCTATGTCTGCCTTGTTCACAGGCGCCCAGAACTGTACACAGTACTCCATGTGTGGTCTGACTAGTGATTTGTAAAGTGGCAGGACTATGTTCTCATCATGGGCATCTATGCCCCTTTTGATGCAACCCCATTATCTTACTGGCCTTGGCAGCAGCTGTCTGACACTGGTTTCTACAGCTTAGTTTGCTGTTCACTAAAATTCCTAAGTCCTTTTCCATGTCAGAGTTACCCAATATTTTACCATTTAGTATGCACTGGTGACTTGCATTATTCCTTCCCATATGCATAACCTTACATTTGTCAGTGTTAAACCTCATCTGCCACTTCTCTGCCCAAGCCTCCAGTCTATCCAGATCCATCTATAGCAGTGTACTGTCCTCTTCTGTGTTAATTACTTTACACAGTTTAGTGTCATCTGCAAAAATTGATATTTTACTGCGCAAGCCTTCTACAAGATCATTAATAAATATATTGAAGAGAATAGGGCCCAATACTGACCCCTGTGGTATCCCACTAGTGACAGTGACCCAATCTGAATATGTGCCCGTTAATAACCACCCTCTGTTTTCTATCACTGAGCCAGTTACTTACCCACATACAGACATTTTCTCCCAGGCCAAGCATTCTCATTTTATATACTAACCTTTTATGTGGTACCGTGTCAAATGCTTTGGAGAAGTCCATATATACGACATCCATTGATTGGCCGCGGTCCAGTCTAGAACTTACCTCCTCATAGAAACTGATTAAATTGGTTTGACATGACCAATCCCTCATGAAGCCATGCTGATATGGAGTTATTTGCTTATTTTCATTGAGGTACTCCAAGATAAGATCTTAGAAAACCCTCAAACAGTTTACTCACGACAGATGTTAAACTTACCGACCTATAGTTCCCGGGCTCTGTTTTTG
>ONZH01026503.1:0-43263 GCA_900303285.1 Rhinella marina | reverse complement strand
CAGTTCAGCCCCACCGGACTCATGTGGCCGTGAGATCCAGTCTCTACGTCTCCAGTCCCCTGACCAGAAAGATTTTGCAGCATCTGTTCCAGGACATGAAGCAGTGGAATGACGTTGTTCATACCATAGTCCTGGCGACTGACAAATAACGTGGCCTCCTCAAAGGGCCTGAGCAATCAGCAGGTGTCATGTATGAGCTGCCACTGGCTGACATCAAACTTACACAGGGGAGTACTCCTGTCCGCTTGGATCATTAAGAAATCGTTTATGGCCTTTCTCTGTTCGTACAGTCGGTCCAACATATGGAGGGTAGAATTCCAACGTGTGGAAACATCACATATAAGCCTATGTTGGGGGACGCCATTCTGCTGCTGCAGCTCAAGGAGGGTGTGCTTGGCGGTGTAGGAATGGCTGAAGTGCATGCAAAGTTTCCTGGCCATTTTTAGAATGTTTTGCAGTTGGGTATAAGACTTGAGGAACCGTTTGACAGCCAGATTAAATACATGCACCATGCTGGGGCGCATGGCTCAGCCCTTATTGGCGCAGCGCGGACACCATGTTCTTTCCGTTATCTGTCACCATGGTTCCGTTTTTTAGTTGTCGCAGAGAAAGCCAGCAATCGATTTCTTCTTTCATGACGTGGAGCAGTACCTCCCCTGTGTGACTTCGTTCGCCCAGGCAAACCAGGCATAGAACTGCGTTATACTGCCATGCCCTGCACATGTGGTACGCTGGTGGAGCGCTATGACTTGGCCCTGCAGTGGAGGCTGAGGTGGTGGAGAAGGAGCCGGACATTAGCGCAGGATCAGCAGTTTGACAACGAGGAGAAAGTGGTGTCACCCATAAAGGACATGTACTGTCCCTGACCGTAGTTACAACTCCACACGTCGGCGCTGCCGTACACTTTGGCAGACACCAACAGGCTCAAGGACTGGGCCACCTTCTCTTCTACATATTTGTCAGGGCTGGGACTGACTTTTTGGCAGAGAAATGACGGCTTGGCACTCTCCACCTCGGCTCGGCATAAGCCATCATTTCTCTGAACGGTGCAGAGTCCACCAGTTGAAAAGGGAGGGACTGCAGCACGAGCAACTTGGACAGGAGCACGGTCAGCTTCTGCGCTGTAGGATGGCTGGACGCGTACTGCTGTCTCTTTGCAATCGCCTCGGTGAACGGTGACTGCTGCCGTAATGAGTGGCGAGGAATAAGAGGAGGAGAAGCAGGAGCATCTGGAGCAGTAGATAATGACAGACAGCTCCCTTCGGCAGAGGTGCTGGAGCCTTGACTGCCTGAAATGGGCTGAGTGCCACTGGGCGATGCTGCTGTTGCTGCTGCCGACTGGATCGCCACATCTGAGCCACAGTTCTCTCAGGCCACTTTGTGGTAACGCTACATATGTTGGCACAGGGCTGTGGTGCCAACATTAGCACCCTGGCCACGCTTCACTTTCTGACCACAGATTCTACATATAGCCATGTTCACCTCCTCAGGCGTCTTAACAAAAAACGTCCACACCGCCGAGTAAGCGATTTTACCACCAACAATTCGCACTGACTGAGAGGTACCTCCGCTGCCTGGGTGAGCCCCTGCGCCTCTCTTTTCATAGCCGGAAAGCACCTGCGAAGAGTGCGGTCTACCCCCATGCCTGTTTGGCTCCCGACCTCGCACTGTTGCCACTCCGCTGACTAACGGCCACACTACCGACTTGCTGCCTGCACCGCTGCCTGACGCGCAAGCTGTCAGTCTCGTCTGCAGATGATGATAATGATGAAGATGATGATGATGAAGCCCCTGCTTCACCCGACTCCCAAGTGCGATCGGCTACATCATCATCAACTACAGTTTGCACGTCGCTAATGTCCTCCTCAACTGTCTCGGTGTACAAAGCCTGACCGCTCTCAACATCACCTCCCACTACACTCTCCTCATCAGTACTTGACTGCCTACTGGAAGGAGCGGATTTCTGCCCCACTTCTTGGCTTACCAGTAGCTGCTGACTGTCCTCAAGTTCGTCAGACACAACCTCGCTGTATAGTGGCACAGAGCCCATTGCATATAGTACTTCTCTGGCTGAGGGGACTGAAAAGGACAGAGGCAGGTTGAGGACAGGTGAGGGCACTGGAGCTGCTCCTGGCCCATGCCAACTAAGGGTTGTGTCTGACGAACCCACCGACGCTTGGCTGAGGGTTTCAGATGTCATCTGGGAGGAAGTGGATGACCGAGTCAATCATTCAAGAACATCTGGGTTGGTGGTCAACACACGACCACTAGATGACACCGGTAGCTGCGGCCTCACCGAGTGACCCATAATGCCACGTCCCCTTCCTCTGCTGAGACCTGTGCCTGTTCCCCAAAAATTTGTGCCACTGCCCCTCCCCTGTGAAGGGCCTGTCATCCCTATATCTGACATCCTGTTTCATAAAAAAATTTCAAATAAAATAAAATGAACAATCCCCCAAAAAATTATACTTTGCTCACTACCTTGTACAACGGCTTAAGTATTTCTTTCAGAAATATCGTCATCTACACAGTGTGTTAACAATGGGTTGCTGAACTGCAGTACAGTGGGTTACTGCACAGCACTATACACTTTGTTTATATACAGACTGACGCTGCAACTATCGATGTAAAATGAACGAGCCCAGAACCACGTCTTTACTCTTTTTTGGGCAATTCAGCTTCGCAGACTACGTTAGCACAATATCACGCTTTTCTGTTTCGATGGCAAATAACGCCGCAAACAGTTATTTAAAAGAACATCCCCACGAACATGGATTCACTGTTTTTTTGGCAAGTCAACTTCACTGACTACGTTAGCGTAATATCACGCTTTTCTATTTGGATGGCGAATAACACCGCAAATAGTTATTTAAAACTAACAACCCCACAAGCACAGATTCACTGTTTTTTTGGCAAGTCGACTTCACTGACTACGTTAGCACAATATCACGCTTTTCTGCTTGGATGGCAAATAACGCCACAAATAGTTATTTAAAACTAACAACCCCACAAACACAGATTCGCTGTTTTTTGGCAATTCAACTTCACTGACTACATTAGCACAATATCACGCTTTTCTGTTTGGATAGCAAATAACGCCGCAAATAGTTATTTTAAATGAACAAATCCACAAACACGGATTCACAGTTTTTTTGGCAAGTCAACTTTACTGACTACGTTAGCACAATATCACGCTTTTCTGTTCGGATGGCGAATAACGCCGCAAATAGTTATTTAAAAAAACAACCCCACTAACACGGATTCACTGTTTTTTTGGCAAGTGAGCTTCACTGACTACATTAGCACTAGAGATGAGCGAATCATTCAAAAAATTATTCGCTGAACATTCGCCGAACTTTTCCTAAAATTCGTATATTCGATGAATAGATTCGTTGTATTTGCGTACAAAATATACGTTATTATGTGCTATTAGTGAACATTCGCTCACTAATAATGAACGCTCATTTACAAAATGTACGCAACTTCTTAGAAGACGTACACATGAGCGTACAAATAGCTTACGAACGTACTATTGTCTAAGCGATTACGTAATACGCAGGCACGTACGAGGAGAGGCCGCGGCGTGCACTCCTCAGAGGCAGAGCGAATATTCGAGACATACATATGGTAAATAGTGCAAATACATTATTATAAGTATAATATAAACATTTTAAATATCACCTACCTAGTATGCTCACGGACATGTTTAAGTCTTTTTGTTCTGACGCTTTTCATAGAACTGGAGCAGAGTCCCAAACTCAGTCACAATTTGTAATCCACATAGGCAAAATTGTAATCCAAATGGGTAAAAAAATAGTAGCAAAGGTTCCTTTTAAAAAACCCTCTTTTGAGGGGCTCCCCAAATAACCTGAAAAGGGGGGAAAAAGGAATGAGGCACATGTATGCGCAACTTGGATAAAAAAAACTTTTTTTTGATGGTGGGAGTCCTAACAATGCATGGCCATCTGGGTGAGGACAAACGCGGGGCAACAAAACTAAAAACAAGGGCCAACTAGTGCCCACCCTTCAGGATAAGTACATGTTGTGGCTCCCATAAAAACTGCAGGAATTACTTAAAGGCCAGCAGGTCCTCCTCACTGCTGCTGGAGCTAAAGGACATGAGAGGGCGCTCCTGCCTCATCATGAAAGCGGCCCTGGCTGCGGCAGCAGACCCTCGCCGACCTCTCAAGGATGGTCTTCTTGGTGACTGGGCTGTCACACTGGCAAAGGCAGTGGTAACTTGGGCCTTGCCCATCACTCTGTAGTGGCCAGATCCTCCTGCCGGCATACCAGTTGACAGAATCTCCGGCTGTAATGGTAATGGTAACGCTCTTCCACAAGCGGCGGACTGTGCGGCCTGCAACTGCCATGGGCATGGCAGTTGGTAGTGGTACTGTACCACAGTTGGATGGTACATGAAAGTGTTCGTGGTCATCTGTCCCACATGAAGGATCGGTGGTATCAGTAGTATCGGTGGCGGTGGGGGCAAATCAGGAATCAGGGGTTCCTGACCTTGGGATTTCTCTTCAGATCTCAAGGTCTCAATGTCACAAGCCTCTTCTGCGGCCTGGGCCTCCTCACTCCAGTCTTCCGGGGGCGCTGCAGGAGTAGGTGGTCGCTTTAAGACTTTCACCCCAGTAGCAAAGGGGCCTTGGAGGCTCTTCATGGGGGTATACTCCACGTAATCCCCTGCATGTAGATTGTGGCGTATGGGTGGAAGATACAGCCGCTTAACCAAACGGCGGTTAACATACAATTCCACCGCCGTCTCCTCATCGCCGATGAAACCGACTCCCCGCTCCACGTTGAACCAAATAACGGTTCCCCTTCGGTGCTCCAGCTTAGGGTCACCGGACCGTGGGTGCTCCAAAACTTGCACCACCCACTCCTCCACCAGCTTTTTATATTCCCAGAGGGTCTGGGCGTTCCGGGTGACAGCCTCAGGGACCATCAAATTCTGGCGTAAGGAGTAGTCCTTGCGCGGCGGAACGGGAACTCCTGCCGCCTCCGCCGTGTCAGCCAGTGGAGTCACCACCTTAGCAGGCACCTCATCCGACTTCCTGTTGAGCTGTGAGAGATAGATCTCCTCCTGTTCCTTTTCCTCATAGGGGTCGTCTGCCCACAACATGCTTCCCCAGTCAGGACCTCGCTGTCTCGCCGCAATCCTACTCTGCTGACTTGCCACGTCTTACTCGCGCACAGGAGAAAGGGGCGGAACTACCAGGGAGGAGTCTGCATCGCTGAATAGAATTCGTACGCAACAGCATGTAGAGTAACTACCAGGGAGGAGTCTGCGCAACAGCGTATAGAGTAACTAAATTATACGTAGAATAGTGTATAATTTACAGGACAAACTACGTAGCGATGCGTACAAAAGCGAAGCAAATCACCTAATATTCGGATTTCGCTTTGCAGCTGAAAAATCCCAAGATTCAATACGAATCAACGAATAGACGAATCGATTCACTCATCTCTAGTTAGCACAATATCACGCTTTTCTGTTTGGATAGCAAATAACGCCACAAATAGTTGTTTTAAATGAACAAATCCACAAACATGGATTCACAGTTTTTTTGGCAAGTCAACTTCACTGACTACGTTAGCACAATATCACACTTTTCTGTTTGGATGGCGAATAACGCCGCAAATAGTTATTTAAAAGAACAACCCCACAAACACGGATTCACTAGTTTTTTGGCAAGTCAACTACACTGAAGAATTTAGCACTTTATGGCGCTTGTCTATTTGTATGGCGAATAACGCCACAACTATTTTTTTCACATTTACAAGCTGCCAATCACACATTATATATGTTTTTCCCCAAAGACAACCCAAAAGATTTTTTTTTTATTATTTTTTTATTATTATTATTATTTTTTTTTTATTATTATTATTTCTTTTTTATTGTTATTTTTTTTTCTAATGTACCCCAAACAAGGCTCTGACCCTCTCACTGCAAAAAGTGAGAGTAGTGGTGCTTCTTTGAATACAGCACCCCAAAACAGCCTTTAGAACAGAGTGCAGTGCTGTATAACAGGCTAACCCCTATGCTCACTCACTGCTGCACAGTGTACCAGAATAGCGATTTCACTGCCTGATTTTCTGTCTAGAAATCGTCCCTCTCCTATCCCTGCAATTCAGATTATTTATACCTGATCTCCTCATTTCTTTTCTTTAATTTTCCTTTAACTTGCCCTATCTCTCCTGACATCTGTCTCTGGTCTAACATCAATAGCAAATGGCGCTTTCCAGTGCTGCAGAGCTATTTATAGGGCTGGGACATCGCAGGACCTGGCTGGCTGCTAATTGGCTACATGTCTGCATGTGATCGCATTGTGGGCGTTTACTTCTTTGTCCCAGAAATCCTTCCCCCATGTCATGCCATGTGCTTGCGGCCATTTTAGAAAAAAAAAAAAGGATTCGTTACTACGAATCGCTAGGAAATTCGCATTCGTTGCAAATCGAATTTTCCATGAAATTCGTAACGAATTCCACTTCATCAGCTTCGATTCGCTCGTCTCTAGTCTTCACCATAGTGGAGTTTGGAGTGTGACTGTTTGAAGTTGTGGACAGGTGTCTTTTATACTGATAACAAGTTCAAACAGGTGCCATTACTACAGGTAATGAGTGGAGGACAGAGGAGCCTCTTAAAGAAGAAGTTACAGGCCTGTGAGAGCCAGAAATCTTGCTTGTTTGTAGGTGACCAAATACTTATTTTCCACCATAATTTGCAAATAAATTCTTTAAAAATCAGACAATGTGATTTTCTGGATTTGCTTTCTCATTTTGTCTCTCATAGTTGAGGGTTGAGGTCTACCTATGATGTCAATTACAGGCCTCTCTCATCTTTTTAAGTGGAAGAACTTGCACAATTGGTGGCTGACTAAATACTTTTTCCCCCACTGTATGTATATATATATATATATATATATATATATATATATACAGTACAGACCAAAAGTTTGGACACACCTTCTCATTCAAAGAGTTTTCTGTATTTTCATGACTATGAAAATTGTAGATTCACACTGAAGGCATCAAAACTATGAATTAACACATGTGGAATTATATACTTAACAAAAAAGTGTGAAACAACTGAAAATATGTCTTATATTCTAGGTTCTTCAAAGTAGCCACCTTTTGCTTTGATTACTGCTTTGCACACTCTTGGCATTCTCTTGATGAGCTTCAAGAGGTAGTCACCTGAAATGGTTTTCACTTCACAGGTGTGCCCTGTCAGGTTTAATAAGTGGGATTTCTTGCCTTATAAATGGGGTTGGGACCATGAGTTGTGTTGGGCAGAAGTCAGGTGGATACACAGCTGATAGTCCTACTGAATAGACTGTTAGAATTTGTATTATGGCAAGAAAAAAGCAGCTAAGTAAAGAAAAACGAGTGGCCATCTTTACTTTAAGAAATTAAGGTCAGTCAGTCCGAAAAATTGGGCAAACTTTGAAAGTGTCCCCAAGTGCAGTCGCAAAAACCATCAAACGCTACAAAGAAACTGGCTCACATGAGGACCGCCCCAGGAAAGGAAGACCAAGAGTCACCTCTGCTGCGGAGGATAAGTTCATCCGAGTCACCAGCCTCAGAAATCGCAGGTTAACAGCAGCTCAGATTAGAGACCAGGTCAATGCCACACAGAGTTCTAGCAGCAGACACATCTCTACAACAACTGTTAAGAGGAGACTGTGTGCAGCAGGCCTTCATGGTAAAATAGCTGCTAGGAAACCACTGCTAAGGACAGGCAACAAGTAGAAGAGACTTGTTTGGGCTAAAGAACACAAGGAATGGACATTAGACCAGTGGAAATCTGTGCTTTGGTCTGATGAGTCCAAATTTGAGATCTTTGGTTCCAACCACCGTGTCTTTGTGCGATGCAGAAAAGGTGAACGGATGGACTGTACATGCCTGGTTCCCACCGTGAAGCATGGAGGAGGAGGTGTGATGGTGTGGGGGTGCTTTGCTGGTGACACTGTTGGGGATTTATTCAAAATTGAAGGCATACTGAACCAGCATGGCTACCACAGCATATTGCAGCAGCATGCTATTCCATCCGGTTTGCGTTTAGTTGGACCATCATTTATTTATCAACAGGACAATGACCCCAAACACACCTCCAGGCTGTGTAAGGGCTATTTGACCAAGAAGGAGAGTGATGGGGTGCTACGCCAGATGACCTGGCCTCCACAGTCACCAGACCTGAACCTAATCGAGATGGTTTGGGGTGAGCTGGACCGCAGAGTGAAGGCAAAAGGGCCAATAAGTGCTAAGCATCTCTGGGAACTCCTTTAAGAGTGTTGGAATACCATTTCAGGTGACTACCTCTTGAAGCTCATCAAGAGAATGCCAAGAGTATGCAAAGCAGTAATCAAAGCAAAAGGTGGCTACTTTGAAGAGCCTAGAATATAAGACATATTTTCAGTTGTTTCACACTTTTTTCTTAAGTATATAATTCCACATGTGTTAATTCATAGTTTTGATGCCTTCAGTGTGAATCTACAATGTTCATAGTCATGAAACTACAGAAAACTCTTTGAATGAGAAGGTGTGTCCAAACTTTTGGCCTGTACTGTATATAATACAGAGACATGGTTTCAGCTCTCTAACACATACTGTTTCCTGAGATATTCACAAAAAATACAAATAGGGCACATCACATGACCTACATAGTTAATAGAAGCTCGCAGGTCCTTAGTCTTCACATACACACAGTTTTACACCAGGTTTCCATAACAACCCAACCACTTTACTTCCCTGCTGTAGGTCAGCTTTGAAGGGGCAGGACACTATGGATAACACTGTTAAAAAAGCGAATATGGTGACCACTTAGACCACCCTCAAAAGATGGACTTTTAAACCCACTCAACAGCCAACAGAGATAAAAAATGAAGGTAAAATCAACCTCAGGTCAGCTGCAGGGGTGGGAGGGAGGGTGACTTACTCCCTGCAGCTCACGATCAGACAGCACAGTGCTGTATGAGTGTGAGCTGTTCAAAAAGACATCCCTCTGTCTGCCCAGACCCTGCGCCGGACAGAGGACAGGGAGTCTGAAAGACAGACTGTCTGGCCCAAAACTGGACCTCTGCCCACCCTAGAGTGGAGTGCTGTGGAGGTCACAGTTAAGGGGACGGTCCACTATGGAGGTCAGTGTTAAGAGACAGAGTGCTGTAGAAGTCACTGTTAAGGAGTTGGGTTACTGTGGCAATTCTGTTAAGGAGATGGGGTACTGTGGAGGTCACTTATAAATGGGCAGTCACTGTTAAAGGGGCGGGCGCTGTGGAGGTCATTGTTAAGAGGACAGGGCACTGTGGAGGTTACTCTTAAGGGGGCAGGGGACTGTGCAGGTCACTATTAAAGAGGCAGTCACTGTTAAGGGAGCGGGATGCTGTGGCAGTCACTTTTAAAGGGGTGGGTGCTGTGGAGGTCTCTGTTAAGGGGGCAGGGAATAGTGGAGGTTACAGTTAAGGGGATTGTATGCTATGGAGGTCAATGTTAAGGGGCAGGGTGCTGTATAGGTCACTATTAAGAGAGTGGGGTGTTTTGGAGGTCACTGTTAAGGAGACAGGGTACTGTGGAAATCACTGTTAAATGGGTGGGCGCTGTGGAGGTTACTGTCATGGAGGCAGGGGACTGTGGAGATCACTATTAAAGGGGCAGCTGCTGTGGAGGTCACTGTTAAAGAGGCAGGTGCTGTGCATGTTACTGTTACATGTATAGCACACAATTGTCATGACACCTGTCATGGTCTAATTTCATGTTACAAATTGAGATTAAATACTTGAGTTTGTTTGAGTTTGGTTTATTACATTATTATATCTCTTGCCTTCCTTTTTAATATAGACTTCATCTAAAAGATGAGTTTCAAACTTGTTTGAAAGGGGAATAACACGCAGACCCTTATGTCACCATCATGCACCCTTTTGGATCATCATTTTTGGTATTCATTGAATTGAAAGTCATTATTATCCAGCTTATGAAAAACTGTATATTTATAACTATGATATTCATCTGCCAAAAATGGCTTCTTCACTGCGAGGTCTCAGGTGTAGGATTCATAAGCCAGTGTCACAGCTAGAACAGGTGCCTATCAATGTGTACATAGCAATTAGGCCTAAATGTAAAACTGTTTTTTTTTTTTCTTTCATGTTTTTTCTACTAAATCCCTATCTGAGGAAAAGCCCAGGAATAAATAGTTGTTATAACGGCCAAGGGTATTGTGTAGCATTATAGTCTCCAGCTGGGCTATTACATAGACGGGTGAAGAATACAAGCACCTGACAGATGTGTTCTGTTAGCTTCATTAGGAAAGAAACAAAGAAACTCCTCGATTAATAGTGGTGTAGCTCAAAGGGGGAGGGAGAGCATGGAAAAGCTGGGAAGAATCTAGCCTGTTATTTGAAGAGACACAGAAAGCTTTTAAAGGGACAAACATATTTTATTCAGTTTTTTTTAAATGTGTTGGAAAGGAAACATTTTAAATAGCCGCAGTTCTATTTTTGGCAATGCCATTCATAAGCAACCAAAGCGACTAAATCTTTTTCTTATCTGGAGGAAAAAATGTGTAACTTTTCTATAGAGCATAAAAAGATCTGTTTTTCTACCAAATGTCGAAGCATTTAGGTAGCTAAACCTGTAAAAGCTATAAAAGACCATATTATTGCCTTGTCAAGTATATATTCAAGTAAGATTTTCAGTCTAATACCTAACCAGGTAAGAACACAGCTGTCGTTCCAGTAGCTTAGTGTATCTAACTTCCACTTTACTTTTCTCTACTTCTATATGGCTGACAGAAAAAACTTGTGGAACCCACAGAAAATTTTTAGGGCTGTATGTACTAGGTGGATGACCCTTTGGGGACCAGATTATGGACAATACAAGTAATGCAAATCTGATTCAAAAGGGGTTATCCAATATGTAAAATAACTTTGTTTTAGTAGTGCAGGGGCCTGGATGGAAGAAGTTAGGGAGGAGGAAGGCAGTGGAAGGAGTGGCAGATAGGGGTCTTTTGTTCTGCTACAGCACTCCCTGGGCCATGTGCAATGAAAATAGGGCTCATCTCTTCCCCCAGTGTTCACCCTAGTAGCCACCTCTTACCTGTTGGAAGGTGGGGTGCCCTTTATGCTGATGTAGTTTGTGAGGTGCAAGGCAGGAAACCATAGGCCAGAAATGGAATGAAATGGTGCAGTTTAACAAATAACAAGTCTTTTCCGAAGAAATATGTTGGTCCAAAACATTCTGCATAAAAAGGGAGGTTCAGTCCTTAAGCATTGCAAACTTTCCTGAGGCTGATTTATAGTTATGATTCCAGAAGTTTCCTGAGGCATTTTCAAATACAAAAAAGTATAATGTCCCAATTCAGCCGAAGGGGTTACATTCTCTTTAAGTTGTTGTCTACAATGTACAACAGTGGGTTGCAGACTTTATGACAGGAACACTACACTGTGCCATAGGTATGACTGGTAGCCTGAAGCCATAACCCTCATAAAAATACTGTTCTTCACTAGAATGCTGCCTGGTCTCTCTTCTTGGATCCCCATTAAACTCTAACTGCTACCATTGCTGGAACTGATTCAGCCAGACTAACTTCTTGTTCAGGAGAGAACTAAGCCCAAGGATTAGCGTCCACCCCTTCCTTACAATCATATCTAGGAACAAAAAATTAACTCCATAAACCAACCTTCTGGTTTATAAAAAGTATAACAACAATTTGAAATTAGGTATAACCATAAACCAGTAAAAATGTATCATTCACATCTTTAACACTATTTTAATCTTTTAGTGGAGATCTACTTGGTCACTGCAGAAGGGTCCCCAGATGATAATTTCCTAATACTATACTTGAAAATGGGTTTCCTAAACCAGACAACCCCTTTTATTTAAACTAGGAATGTACAGTACCAGGGTTGCCAACTGGAATATTTCTTTTCTCTTGAAAACTTATCCAAAAAACACAGTCCATATTTTTCACAAATTGAAAAATTATAATGAACGACAAAGATTATAAATAATATAGGCCTATAGCTCAATATACTGATAAGAACTCATTACCAGCACTTACTGTGAGCTGAAAAATAATAATTACCACCAAAATAAAATACTCAAATACCAACAGGAGAGATGTGTGAAGTTTTCAAAAATTCAATTTGGACACTTCGACAAATTTTTCAAACAACTTAATGTGTCACAAAGCACATTATAAATCAGCGATTTACCAGGCTACTGGTAGAGTATATCTCCGCGTACATCACTGTGCAGCGCAGAAACATGCGTATCTAGTCAGTTGTGGTAGTATGACAGGCGAGTAACAGGCGTCAGTTCACACTTCACTTATTTGGTCAGTTACAAGTCAAAAACAGACTGAAGTGTGAACTCAGCCTTACAGGTCATTGTTAGTGTCAGGTATAATGTACTTAACCATGCAGTGGTCCCAAGATTCTACTATAGAGTGAAAGAGTGCTCTCCTTTTAACTGTCTGCAACCTGTTCTGTTACTCACAAGTAGTGGACCCATGACAGAGTGGAGAGGGTGTCAGCAGTAAGTTTGTGTTGACGTCACTATTTATTTTTCCCTTCTTCTGATCCATCAGAAGAATAACCCCAAACTATGGATCTTGTCTTTTGAGCATTCACCTTTACACGGTCAGTATTCAGTCAGTAATTGATTAGTATTGGTAAGGTAAAAAAAACAGGAATGGGTCCAAAACAGAGATGAAACCTGATGTGAATATTTGTAAGTCTTTTGTATTTTGGACCCACTCCTGTTTGTAGCTTCCAAATCAAGATCAAATTCCGATGCAAAATACTGACTCATGCTCAATTTGCATGAGTTTTGGTAAAATAAACAGTGGTGTCAACAAGGTCAAATAGGGACATTAGTGGCCCTGTCACAAAATGGTAAGGGTGGAAACAGGATGAGTTGTCAACATAGTGGCCCAGTAACAGAATGATGAGGGTGGCAAAATGAGGACTCAACATAGTGGCCCAGGCATGGAGTGAGGAGGGTGGCAACAGCATGAGGAGTCAACCTAGTGTCCTAGTCACAGACTTGGGAGGGTGTCAACAGCATGAGGAGTCAACATAGTAGCCTAGTCACAGAGTGGGGAGGGTGGCAACAGCATGAGGAGTCAACAGGAGTCAGCATATTGGCTCCTCCTCCTCCTCTGCTAGTTCAGCCCCCACAGGGCTCAGGTGGCTATGAAATGTTGATGCCAAGTCTTCTGTTCTCTGGCAGCAAGATTTATTAGCAGCTGCTCCAGGATGCGAAGGAGTGGAATGACTTCATTCATCCTGTAGTCCTACCAACTGAAAAATAAAGTGACCTTCTCCACAGTGTGGATTCTCTGTGTCAACCAAGGAACGACATCTACTAACCCCTAGGGTGTTGCTCAGCACTTTCACAGGAGACAGGACAGAACCAGCAAGAGAGAAACTGAACCACTATCTACAGGATTAGCTAATATGGTTGACAGCTGACTCGCTAAACAATGTAAGGACGAAGAGATCCATCTTTCTTTTTTACAAAAAAGAAGCCAGCCGCAGTGGAGATATGGACTTGCCAATAAACCCCTTTCCAGATTCTCTTTTATGTAGTCAACCATTGCTTAAGATTCTTCTGGTGAGAGGGGATGCACCCTACCACGAGGAGGAGTAGATGCAGGGAACAGATCAATGGGACAATTGTATCGACGATGAGGAGGAAAAGTCTCTGCTTCTTTTTTATTGAAGATATCCGCAGTAGGTAGGTCTTCTAAATTTGCAGGTGGTTGGGAGCAAACTTTAGGATGTACAGAGGTCAGGAACTGGCTCTGGCTCAACTGTCCCCAGAAGATTATCTCTGTTGATTTCCAATCCAGAACGGGTTCATGGATTCTGAGCCAGGGCAACCCCAACAGGACATGGTAAGACAATTCCAGAAGTACAGTGGGGAAAAAAAGTATTTAGTCAGCCACCAATTGTGCAAGTTCTCCCACTTAAAAAGATGAGAGAGGGCTGTAAACTCCAAACTCCACTATGGTGAAAACCAAAGAGCTGTTGAAGGACACCAGAAACAAAATTGTAGACCTGCAACCTGGGAAGACTGAATCTGCAATAGGCAAGCAGCTTGGTGTGAAGAAATCAACTGTGGGAGCAATAATCAGAAAATGGAAGACATACAAGACCACTGAGAATCTCCCTCGATCAGGGGCTCCACACAAGATCTCACCCCTTGGGGTCAAAATGATCACAAGAACTGTGAGAAAACCTTTGGAGGGAGTTGAAAGTCTGTGTTGCCCAGCGACAGCCCCAAAACATCTCTGCTCTAGAGGAGATCTGCATGGAGGAATGGGCCAACATACCAGCAACAGTGTGTGCCAACCTTGTGAAGACTTACAGAAAACGTTTGACCTCTGTCATTGCCAACAAAGGATATATAACAAAGTATTGAGATGAACTTTTGTTATTGACCAAATACTTATTTTCCACCATAATTTGCAAATAAATTCTTTAAAAATCATACAATGTGATTTTCTGGATTTGTTTTCTCATTTTGTCTCTCATAGTTGAGGTCTACCTATGATGTCAACTATAGTTGGTAGCTGACTAAATAGTTTTTTCCCCACTGTACATACAGGGAAATCTTCTCAGAATGTAGAATTCAAACTTAAAGATCCAGAGGCTCAGTGACATATAATTAAGATTCGGATAGGGCTTTACGATTGACATCACCACCAGAGGATTCTTTAGTAGTTGAATTGTGATACGATACTGATCCACCACGGCCTGATGCAGGAAGTTTACTGTGAACCAGAGTCAATGCAGACCATCACGGAGACCCTAGCATTCCCAAACAGCAGTAGAACAGAGGTTTTCAGAGAGGAGTTGTGAAGGTAGACCGGTCGAAATACTGAATTTTCCCCTCACAGTGTTATGTCATTTGGATATACATGTATTTAATGCTATACAAATATATATATGTCTCAGCTTTGTAAATGCTTATGCAGCTGTATAGAATGTCTATATCCTGGTATTGTTTAGGTAGGGTCGGACGTGGAAAACATCAGTATTTAGGGGGGACTGTCGAGGTATATGGACTTAATGTAATGTATTCTATTGCAAATCCTGAGTTTCCCACGTCTTCAGGATAATGTGAATTCAATATCCCGGATAATGTGATGAGACAAGAACAAATGTACCTTTATATACTTTGTAACTTTTATAAAGCTTGCGTATAATATATGTATATATTTAACTAGTCCAAGATGGCCCCCGTACTCTTATCAATATGACTTTTTCAGGCTAGTGACGTAGAATGGAATGCAACTTCTATCCAATCAAGAATGTATTGTTTGCTATTTGCATGCTTACGCCCCCTTTCCTCTTTGTATCGAATAAGTACGTGTGTTAATAAAGAAACAAGCCAGAGGCTGTAATGATTTTGCCACAGAAGCACGGCCAAAGGACTTAATACTGGAATCATAAGTCTGTGTTTTGTCCTTAATTATTGTGCGCACCCGTGTTCAAAACAATTCGGAATGACTGACTGAATTCCAGAAAGGACAGGTTTATGTCCACCTCAACAGAGTTATCTTCGCCTAGGATCTCCTCTCCTAATGACCCTAGGCACTGGAGTTTCCCGACTTCCTAGGACAGGTGTGGACATGATGGTTGGAACCACCGCAATATAGGTATAGACCAGCAGAGAGACAGTGCCATGTGTCCTCAGCCAACAGCCTAAGATGGTTTACCTACATGGGTTCAGGGTTAGCAGACACAGGAGGTGGAGCCACCCACGGCTTGGGTTTGCTAGCAGAAGACTTCTTCGATCTGAGGGATTCACAGGACCTTTCAGACAGATGGATGTCAGTGCCAGAGTCACTAAGGCATCCAAAGCAGATGGAATATCTCTTCTTGCAAGCTCATGATTTTGCCAGTAAGGCCTTACCAGAAGGTAGCAATGAGCGCATCTTCATTCCAGAACATTTCAGAGAATTCAATGACATATTGTCCAACAAAGCATGCACCTTGATGGATGCGCAGAAGTGCTAAGAAAGCAGATGAGAGATGATCGGATTCTTCAAACACTTTGCGAAATGAGTCCAGAAAAATAGCAATATTGTTAGTGATTGGACCGGCTTTCTCCCAGATAGGATTTGCCAATGCCTAGGCCACTCCTTCCAGAAATAATAAATGCCACTTTGAAAAGAAAGGGACTGTAAGACCGGCAACTTGGCCAGGAGCAGGTTCAGCTTCTGCACTATTGAATGAGTGTACTGTTGTCTCTTTGCAATCGCCTCAGTGACTGATTGCTGGTGAGGCGCGTGATGTGAAGTCGGTGGAAAAAATGCTTGTTTGGATATTGTGATAACCACAGCCTTTCCTAGAAGTAAGTGTAAATACGCATTTACAAGAGCCTGGAAAGTGGGTAATCACTGGGAAAGAATTGTTCCTTTCTGATAATTGCCTCTCATCAGTGGAGAAAAGAGCTCCATTTACATGCAGCGGTCACTTCCACTGTATGGGGATGAGAATGTCTACTGCAGTCGCTTCTCCTCATACAAATACATTTTTTCTGGACAGCAGATCACTGTTTACACCACATGATCTGCTGCCCAAAAATGATGATTTCATGTACTGCATCACCTATTAATTTTCCAGTTCGGCGGCACATCTACACTGACCTATTAACAGAAATCAGAGAGTTCATAATTACATTCATTCCTAATAATCTGCCTAACAGTTCTGCGAAGTACACCTACCTTAGGTATAACCTCAAAGATAAGTCCACTATAAACTGAACAACTAGATAATACAACTAGTAAATTTTGTTATATTGGTGCAATGGTCGTTGACTAACACCAGTTCTGAACAGCCTTCACAAACTCCAAATTGAGAATTCATATAATTTTATTCAGCAGAGAGATCAGCATTGCTTATTCACTGAATTCTGCCACTACACAGATCTGTAGCATTGCATACACTAAAGCCTATGGGCAACATCAAAGAAATACAGTATATTGTTAAAAGCATACAGTATTTGGGATCCATGTCAAGTGGCAAGAAAAGTCCCCTAGAACCACTGACTTCTGTAAAACAGAGCATCAGAACTAAGTGGACACTTCTATGCATTTTGGGTAAGACCAGGTATGGTATTTGTTCTTATAAGTGATTTTAAAAAAAGAATGCAGCAACAGGGCCGTAAGGGTATCGTGTGAGTGGCCAGATGGGTGTAGTAGTAATTTTACTCACAGTTATGAAACTCCCCAGGACCAGCATGCAGTGATGGGTGCACCTTTTGTTCCCTTCAGGGCACACTATATTTCAGGGGTCCCATTGTCTGATGATGGTTGAGGTGCTCTTCATTTTGAAGGTTTTAAGATGTAGGACAGGGTCCTGATTGTTCTGATGCCAGTACTTTTCACTGCAATGGTAGTGCAGGAAGAAATTATGATAGTTGTACAGCAGAACAGTTCTTTTACTGAAGCATTCAAATGCAAGCAGAATAGGACAATTATAGTTATGCACGGACTAGCAAGATGGTACACGAGATGTACTTTCAAAGATGTTACAGGTTTCTCAGCTGCACAGGTAGTAACAGGCAAAAAAGTCTGTCTCAATCTGCGCTTCACTAGCTGGCTCTGACATAAACATCCAGATTTGAGGTATATATTGGAGGCAATATCTTGCAACCCAGAAGGAGGTTCCCTCAGTGGCAGGCAAAACCCTTTTACACCTTTTTTTTAACAGGTTGCTAATTAAGGCTACATACACACGACAGTAAAAAACGGACATGTACCTCTTTAACAGCCTTTTTTTTCACTGTCATGTGCATGTAGCCTAACTCTTCCACCTTGGGATGTGGAGATTTTCCACAGCAGGCCAAACTGTGTTTTGGTGTGCTCAGGCACTGGAGGCATCTAATGAACAAAGCTTTTTAAGGCTGATCATCCCTACTGGTCTTTCCCTAAACTTCTATCTGTCATCTAGTCTGCTATCTGAAGATGCTCTGGCTCTACTCTGGATGGATACAGGTCCAGGATGAGCCTGAACGTTATCTTCCATATTTTGCATGTGTCGTGGTTGCTGGCTGGACACTGACTAGACTGATTCCCTCTTTGGTTTAGGCTACATTCACATGACCATTGTGTTTTGTGGATCCGCATATTGCAGATGCGCAAAACACTGATACCGGCCCATATGCATTCCGCAATTTGTGGGCCGCATATGCTGCGGCTATCATAGAAATGCCTATTCTTTTTGCGGGGCCGCAGTATGGAGCAATGGATGCAGACAGCACACGGTGTGCTGTCCGCATCTTTTGCAGCCCAATAGAAATGAAAAGGTGCAGATCTGAGCCGCAAAATATGCGGCTCTGAGACCGTGAAAGCAGTGGTTGTGTGAATGTAGCCTTAGACTGGTTTTACTGACTAGAATGTTCTGTCTTCTCTATTTATATATAGGGTGACACCAGCCCTATCAAAGGGTGGCTAAGAATATGCCCTGTTATTACCATGTGCATAGAAAACATACAACATAAGTATACATTTCACAGAAATATATTATTTGCACTTTCTTTAGCAGTCTGCAAGATATCACAACACTGGAGTGGAATGCTGCACTAATAGGAAGCAGGTACATTATATACAAAAAGGTTTCAACCTGTTTATAGACAGGTTAGTCCAACAGCTGCCTGTAGGTGATCGAGTGGGCACCTGAAATTCACTTGAAAATGGGAAAACATCTTGATTAGTAGGGTGCACATGTACTTCTTTTACTTTTTTGAGCATACTCAATTTTAGCCTACCCTTCCGGTTAAACTGTAACATGCAGAATTTTTTAAATATTAGCCATTAGCCTGGGGTCTCTTAGTGCACACATTTTATTTTGTGTGTCCACTGAGTGTTTATGTTTCATTTATACAATTCCAGAGTGCAGTGCTCCTATAGGTATCTCTCCTGGATGTCTGGGAGGGGTGTAGCCATTAGGTTCAAGAACCCCTGCATCCTGACTCCCTCTTTTGGAGGAGCCAAACCTAGTTATTGAACTTTGGCGTATGTATGAGCTGCAAGCAAATCACGGAAAAAGGTGCATTACAACGGTAAATGTAATTGATAATATATGGCTAAGCCCTCACGCTGATGTTAAAATGAGACTTTCGCCAATATATCCTTATATCAAGAACATACCGGAGCCCGAACACCGCGTCAAGGTATCTCAGAGTGGCTCGGGACCTAACACTAACCCACCTATGCCGTATGGACAATTACGGAAGGAGCATATAGGCCGACACACAGCGACCTACTCCTAGTTACCTCCAACGTGAGATCACACATACAATGGGAGGAGGGAGGAGACTGGGAGTCCCACCTACCAATGACTCATGTGACTCAGGCTGCGCAGGTGCACCAGAATGTTACCATAAGATCAAGTCAAGGCACATTTAAACCTGGAGTTGCCACACCTCCAGGTGTAAACATACAAACACAATCACTGAAAAAAGTGGTGTAAAATGGCAGAGAAGTGCTCAAAACCCCATATGCTGTCGCACATATCAAAACGGGGGAGCAAATCCTGCACATGTGATCCGTTGCTAACAGCAATCCCCAGCAAAAATGCATACAATGGAGGATGCCTGCAACGGATCACATGTACCACAAAAACATCCTACACAAGATCTCCTCCCTCCTCCCATTGTATGTGTGATCTCACGCTGGAGGTAACAAGGAGTAGGCCGCTGTGTGTTGGCCTATATGCTCCTTCCGATTATATAGTTTGTCACATCCGCACAATTGGTTATCTTGTGTAGGATGTTTTTGTGGTACATGTGGTCCGCTGCAGGCATCCTCCATTGTATGCATTTTTGCTGGGGATTGCTGTTAGCAACGGATCACATGTGCAGGATTTGCTCCCCCGTTTTGATATGCGCAACAGCATATGGGGTTTTGAGCAATTTTCTGCCATTTTAGACCACGTTTTTTCCGTGATTGCGTATGTATGAGCTGCAGCCAATGCAAATGCCAGATGAGTTCTTCATAAGGGCTAATGCATGTAAACACATTTTTTTTCCTTGTCCGGTCCGTTGTTTTTGCAGTCTGTATGCGGAACTATTCAATTCAATGGGGCAGCAAAAAAACGGAAATTACTCCAAGTGCATTTTGTATCTGTATGTCTGTATGCCCGTTCCACAAAAACATAGAACGTGTCCTATTATTGTCCGCATTATGGACAAGGATAGGACTGTTCTATTAGGGACTGGCTGTTCTGTTCTGCAAAATGCAGAATGAACACTGCCGGTATCTGTGTTTTGCGGATCCACAATTTTCAAATGCGCATGAGCCCTAAGGGATCGCATTAGTTCCTATTTCTTGCGGGGCCTTGAAAGTTAGGGGAACAGGTCCGATGCATTCCTCCTTTTGGAGAAAAAAAGAATACATATACACTCTGTGTATATACTAGTAAATATAAATCATGAATATAATTCTGCTTTGACCTGAAAACATATAAATAAAATCTTGCTTTAACGTGAAAACTTTAAATACTCGTACTCAAAGATCCTGTTTAAAGACTAGATTATAAATTATGCTCTATAAAGATGGATGTTATTTATCTTCTAATTAACACCATGTAGCAACACATTTTACAAAGTACAGGTTCAACAAGGAGTCCTTTAAGTAGACCATCTGGAGTAGATTGCCTGTGGCAGTATCCTCAGGACAAGGCTGAGTAAAAGTTTCATGATCATGGCAATTGCAAAGAGACGAGAAATAATTCTCTTCCACCTGCTCTGGATTGCACAGCTGTGTTTTTCCCTTTGGGTATGTCAGTAAATATATCAGTGGTATCAAATGTGATACACTGGAGTCCACACATTGCACTCTGCCAGTCTTAAAGTAAATAAGTTTTTGTCTAAGACACAATTACTGGAGCTTCTCTGTAAATGTACAAGCAATTAACGCTTCTTATCATCTGCATGGGTGTCTGTCAGCTTTGCCTCAGAAAATAATTTTCAGGCGAAATATGACAGACAATGCTACTTCCACAATCAAACGGAATGTAAACAGAAAATGTTTCGCGTCTGGTTACTTTAGAAAATGAATTGGAAATTAATTAAGAGAAGGTTTGGTAATTTAGATATGCTTGTCAATCAAATGTCTTAGGCAGATCGCTAATAAAAAATTTAATAAAATGAAGAAAATAGGAGCATATCTCGTCGTGTGAAGCCGCAGTGACATCTGTCACAACAAAACTCGAAAACTCCTTGTGAGGCAAATGTAATAATAAGGTGATAATGCAAATATTTCAAACTACACGTAGGTAAATCATTAATGATCCCAACAGTGAGGAGACATTTTTAAAACAATTTTTAAAAATGTTAAAAAAAAAAACCTTCATTGTCTACATCACCCATGCACTATTGTCAGTTTTCTCTTAAATCAGAATTCATGTAATTAGGAAAAGCAAGGGTTCCAATGAGCCCGGGAATGTTTTACCTGCCTGTTTGGATGCTTTTACAAAATGAAGACCCAAAAGGCACAGATTATAAACTATGCACTATAAAGATGGATGTTATTTATCTTTTAATTAACATCATGTAGCAACAAAGGACAATTTTGTTGCTACATACAATTTTACAACGGACAGGTTCAACAAGGAGTCCTTTAAGTAGATCATCTGGAGTAGATTGCCTGTGGCAGTATCCTCAGGACAAGGCTGAGTAAAAGTTTCATGACAAGACAATTTTTCAATTTTTGTGTTTTTATTTTTTTTATTCTCTGCCTTGCCGGAACCATAACTTTTTTATTTTTCCATTCTCATGGATGTTTGATGGCTTTTTTGTGCAGGACAAGTTACATTTTATAAAGGCACCATTCAATATTGCATTCTAGGGCGTTTATGACATTTGGATAAATTTTTATTCCATTTTTTTCCCATCATTAAGTCAATCGCTGTATGGGATAACTATTATTATATTTTAATAGGGGAAACAGGAAGAATTGAATTTTCTTATATTTAAAAAACATTTTTTTTTAACTTTTTGTGACACTTAATGACACTTCTAATTCTCCCTAGGGGACTTTAATATGCAATCGTTAGATTGCTTCTCTCATAGACTGCCATGATTTAACATTGCTGCCTATGGGAGAATTGCTATGGCTCCTAAGGGTTCCCAGAGCTGCCATGGCAACCAAATGGCTCCCCCAGTTACTGAGCAAGGGAGCTATTTGGGCCGTGGGAGTGCAGAACTCCTGGGGATAGACCTCTCAGATGCAGTGGCCTCTCAGACCACTGCATCTGATGGGTTAAATATCCAGGATCAGCATTATCTCCTATCGTAGACAGCAGTCACCTGGCGGCTAAGGCACTTACTCCACTCTGGAGCAGGCACCATCTTGAACCCCTTCAGGACCTTGCAATTTTTCTTGTATACATTTTCATTTTTTAATCTCTGCATTCTGTTCACATAGACATATGAGGGCTTGTTTTTGTGGGATAAGTTGTACTTTCTAATGGCGCCATTTTATATTGCATAAATTATAGTGGGAAGCTGGAAAAAAATCCAATGGGGTGGAATTTGGAAAAAAAAAAAACACAATTCTGTCACAGTTTTATGGGTTTCATTTTTATGGCTTTCTGTATGCAGTAAAACTGACCTATTATCTTCATTCTCTGGATCAGTATGATTACAGTAATAAAACACTTTCAGAATTTTTCTTCTGTTTTAATACATTAAAAACAAACACTATGAAAAAGAAAACTGATTGTTTTCTTTGCATTGCCATATTCTGGACCCCATAACTTTTTATAGTTATGTGTTTGGAGCTGTGTGAGAGCTCATTTTTGGTGAAGTGACCTGTAGTTTTTATTGATGCCATATTGGAGTGTGTATGACTTTTTGATCACTTTTTATTCAATTCTTTTGGAAGGTAAAGGGCCAATTACGGCATTCACACGGGATAAATACATTTAGATTTTAATAGTTTGGGCATTGTGTGATCTTTAAATACCTATTATCTTTATTTTTTTGTTAATTTTTATTTTTAATATGGGGAAAGTGGGTGATTTAATTTTTTTAAAATTTTTATATATTTTTAAAAACTTTTTAGGGCTCCGTAAGAACTACTGTATTGGTGTGGTAGACTCAGATACTTCCTAAGGCTTGAGGCTTCCACAGAAAATGAACAGCTTCCCCAACCTCAGTGAGGGGAAGTCTTCTGGCCCTGGGAGCCCAACGTTCCCTGGGAAAAGCCTCTCAGATGCCACAACTGACCACAGCATCTGAGAGGTTAAATGTTTGTGACTGGCATAATAATTGATCATATACATTAGCCCCTGGTGTATTCTAAGTGCAGCACCATGTTTTAAATGTCAGACTGAGGAGTGGAGCCATGGTGAATAGAAGACTACAGCCTCTCTTCTCTCTGTCCTGTGATAGCTGTTGCCTGGAAGTTACAACAGCCAGTACAAACATCTGTCTGCTGCTATAACTTAAGAAAAAAACTCAAGTGGAAGAGGAAGAGGGAAGTCAGGACCTTCAGTCAATTTCATTCTAAACCCCCTTCATATCTGATTTCTATGTGATTCTTGACAGTGTTTTAATTTATAATATATATATATATATATATATATATATATATATATATATATATATAATATGTACAGATATAATTCATGTTGCACTTAAAATTCTACATATAAAAACAATGATCAAAAAAATATATTCAGTTTACTAAGAAAGAAATTGAATGTGGGGGCAAAGGAGTGGCATTTATTTCCTGATTTTATCATATGGAATTGGATGCAATCTATAAGAAATACTTTAAAGGGGCTTTCCGGGTTCAGAGCTGAACCTGGACATATCCCAATTTTCACCCAGAGAGCCCCCCTGATATGAGCATTGGAGCATTTGATGCTCCTATGCTCGCCTTTGCCTTGCGCTGAATCAAGCAGGGCAAAAGCTTTTTCTGGAGATCTGGTGAAGTACTGAGCTCTCCATGGGGAAGAGGCTTCCGCCTAGCAGTGAGCCTGGTGACATCATCGGCACTAATAGGCAGGCTTTAGTGCTGCCCTAACCTGTAAAACAGCTAGAGCAGCGCAACAGCGTGACCATCAGAGCCGATGGCATCACCGGCAACACTGCTGATGCTCATGTCAGAGAGGCAGCCTGGTTGAAAATCGGTATATGGTCGGGTTCAGCTCTGAACCTGGACAACCAGTCTAAACATTATTGTAGTCTTTCAGAAGAGCAAGATAATAATCCAGAATTGTTTACTGCAAAGTACACAAATAGGAAAAATAGACTAACATAATTAGCATAGGATTAAGAGACTGGAAAAAAACATGTTTATCGAACAGGAAAGTGAGAGACTGGAATAATACTAATAAGAGGAAGTTAATTTCTTCTGCAGTAATCTAAAATAAGAATATCAATATAATTTAGTTAGCTTTTGGTGACATTTGTTATCTGCAGTAAAGCATTGAATATGCAGAAAATGTTTTACAAACATTAGGCTCAAATGCCTTATATTCTTATTACATTGTTGGTTTTTCTTTGGTGTATGTTAGAACTTTTACCTCTTGACCATGGGTTCATCAGTTTCACTCTGTAACCATGTCTCATAATTGTAACAATCCAATCTCTGGATAAAAAAGTAAATCAAACCTTCACCTAGTAACTAGAAATAGTTGTGATCTCAGGCATAATTGCCTTATTCGTCTTTAGATTCCATAACCAAACTGTGCATCTTGATTCCCTAACTAGATCTCCCTTTCCAATTTCATTTATTCATTTGTTCATTCCTTCATTCTTTTATTCATTTTCACCTCAAGCCCTCTTGACAAAGTTCAAATTATTCAAAGATTCCTAAGAAGATTCCTAGTTTTTGCATCTCCTAATCTCCAGTGTGTGACCACAACATATCCCACAGTGATACACTGGAGGGATCCAGGACGCTATGTATTGTATCACATTGAAATTGGAAATCTGGAGCTATAGTGACCACACATACACACAGGTACATTGAGATTGTGCCTGCTTATGTAATTTATACCACTGTGGCTGGATGTTTACTTTGTTGCAAGATATATTATTATTATTGCTGTTCAGCATTGATTTGCTTTTCTATGTATGAGAGAACCACTCGAGATTCAAGTTGGCTCAGGTTTGCAGAGTTTTTCAAAAAGTTTGGTTCGGACCTGAATCGATTCGGACCAAACCAAAGTGGCTCCGATTGCCTGAAAATTGGAATGTAAAACCACATAGAACTCAGAATGTTTAGGAAAATGTGTCTATTTTTGTTCTGAGTGACAATAACAAACAAGTGGGTTAAATAAATATTGAACAAGTCATCCAATCCACACAGGCAAAGAAATCAAACCATAGATGTCCATAAATTAAGTTATATGTAACAATGAGAAATGACAGGAAAAAAGTATTGAACACATGCAGAAAGAGAGGTGCAAAAAGCCATGGAAAGTCATGACACCAGCTGAAATCTAACAGTAATTAGAAAGCAATCCCGCCACTTAGTGAAAAATAATACCAGCTGGTTCAACTGATAGCCTATAAAAAGGGGTTTCATTATCAAGGTGCCACACAAGAAACATCTCATGTTGGGTTAAACAAGTGAGCCTGTGAGCAGTGGCAGTGCGATGATGTCATGACACAAGCTGGAAGAGGCCTGCATTGCATCCTTCCTGCCTGATGGAGGTAAGTATATGTGTTTATTTTTTTTATTTTATTTTTTTGGTACAATACAGGAGAGGAGCACTGTGGGGGCACTGGGAGGCACTTCTTACTGGCACATGATTGGAGGGCATCTATGGGGGCACTTCTTACTGGCACATTATTGGGGGCACTGTGGGGGCATCTAAGGGGGCACTTCTTACTGGCACGTTATTGGGGAGCACTATGGGGCATCTATGGGGGTTCTTCTTACTGGTACATTATTGGAGGGCACTGTAGGGGCATCTATGGGGGCAGTTCTTACTGGCACATTATTGAGGGGCACTATGGGAGCACTTCTTACTGGCACGTTATTGGGGGGCATCTTAGGGGCACTTTTTACTGGCACATTATTGGGTGGCACTATGGGGGCATCTATGGGGGGGACTATGGGAACATCTACTGAGGCCACAAAGAAGGGGTATTTTATATGGGGGGGCTCTGTATAGGGACATTTTGTGTTATATTTATATATTTTAATATGCACCCCCCCCGGTCCCTGGAAAAATTGTCTTGCAAGAAACCCTGGTGCAAAAAAGGTTCGGAATCCCTGCCCTATAGTGTCTTCAGTAGTTCTAATGCCTCCTATTGTGGTCCAAGTATTTATAAAGACCCCTGTAGTAGCCCCAGTATTTATAAAGACCTGTTTCAGTGTCCCCTCTGTATTATTAAAATATATAATGGTCCCCTCTGTATTACTATATATAATTGCCCCCTCTGTATTACTAGTATAATTAACCCCTCTGTATTAATAGTATAATGAACCCCTCGGTATTAAAAGTATAATGGCCCCCTCTGTATTAATAGTATAATGACCCCCTCTGTATTATTAAAATAATGACCCCCTCTATATTAGTAGTATAATGACCCCCTCTGTATTAATAGTATAATGACCGCCTCTGTATTATTAGTATAATGACTCCCTCTGTATCAAAAGTATTGGCCCCTCTCTATATGAAGTATTGGCCCCCTCCGTATTAATAGTATAATGACCCCCTCTGTATTAGAAGTATTGGCCCTTTCTGTATTACTAGTATAATGACCCCCTCTGTATTAGAAGTATTGGTCCCCTTTGTATATTAAGTAATGGCCCCCTCTGTATATGAAGTATTGGCCCTCTCTGTATTAATAGTATAATGACCCCCTCTGTATTAGAAGTGTTGGCCCCCTCTGTTTCATTATGGCCGTAATGCTCAAATACAATCACAGAAAAAAACTTGGTCTAAAATGGCAGAAAATTGCTCAAACCCCATATGCTGTTGCGCATATCAAACCGGGGGAGCAATTCCTGCACATGTGGTCCGTTACTAACAGCAATCCCCAGCAAAAATGCATACAATGGAGGATGCCTGCAGCGGACCACATGTACCACAAAATCATCCTACACAAGGTAACAAATTGTGTGGATGTGGCAAACTATATAATCAAACAATCACTAGTAAAGGTGCACTGCGGCGGTAATGCAATTGACAATATATGGCTAAACCCTCACACTGATGTTAAAATGAGACTTTCGCCAATATATATCAAGAACATACCGGAGCCCAAGCACCACGTCAAGGTATCTCAGAGTGGCTCGGGACCTAACGCTAACCTACCTTGCTGCATGGGCAATTGCGGAAGGAGCATATAGGCCAACACACAGCAACCTACTTCTAGTTACCTCTAGCGTGAAATCACACATACAATGGGAGGAGGGAGGGTTTGTATGTGTGATTTCACGCTGGAGGTAACTAGGAGTAGGTTGCTGTGTGTCGGCCTATATGCTCCTTCTGCAATTGCCCATACGGCAAGGTAGGTTAGCGTTAGGTCCCTAGCCACTCTGAGATACCTTGACGCGGTGCTTGGGCTCCAGTATGTTCTTGATATAAGAATATATTGGCGAAAGTCTCATTTTAACATCAGTGTGAGGGTTTAGCCATATATTGTCAATTGCATTACCGCCGCATTGCACCTTTAGCAACGGACCACATGTGCAGGAATTGCTCCCCCGGTTTGATATGCACAACAGCATATGGGGTTTGAGCAATTTTCTGCCATTTTAGGCACGTTTTTTTCTGTGATTGTTTGATTACACAATGTAACACAAGTTTGGTTCCCAGTTTTTTAATGTTATATTCCAATTGCTTATGTCTAAAACAAATTAGAAATTGCTTACATTCATCATAAACTTCACTTTTGTGACCATGGCAACAAAAATTATGAATTTTTATTATAGGAACAGACGATTTTGCATCTTCTCATTTATACAGTCAGACTAAGAACACTATAGGCATTGCAAATTTACACAGATTACTAAAAACTGTTCAGAAGTGTGTGTTTTTCCGAGATTTATGACTATACTTCAAATCAGATTCACGAATCAATCCCCATATATAGTCGCCCATCATGTTCTCGTTATATTGTCCTTGGTAACGGCGTTCAAAGTTCATAATGTTCCTGGTGGAAGCGCTCACCTTGCTCCTCTGAATAAGCTCCCATGTTCTCTTTGAACTTATCAAGATGAGCATCAAGGATATGGATTTTGAGTGACATCCTGCAGCCCATTGCAGCATAGTTCTTTATCAGAGTCTGGACCAGTTGTACATAGTTTTCATCTTTATGATTGCCTAGGAAGCCACGAACCACTGCGACAAAACTGTTCCAAGCCGCTCTCTCCTTCCTATTCAGCTTCTTGGGAAAATCACTGCACTCTATGATCTTCTTGATTTGTGGTCCGACGAAGACACCAGCTTTGATCTTTGCTTCAGACAGCTTAGGGAAAAGATCTTGGAGGTAATTGAAAGCTGTCGACTCCTTATCTAGAGCCCTGACAAATTGTTTTATGAGCCCCAACTTGATGTGTAGTGGTGGCATCAGCACCTTGCGTGGGTCAACCAGTGGGTCCCACTTTACATTGTTCTTCCCCATAGTGAACTCTGTCCGCTGAGGCCAGTCCCGCCTGTGGTAGTGCGCTTTAGTATCCCGGCTGTCCCAAAGGCAAATAAAGCAAGGATACTTATTAAAACCACCTTGGAGGCCCATCAGGAATGACACCATTTTGAAATCTCCAATAACTTCCCAGCCATACTCATCATACTTTAAGGCACCTAGCAACATCTTGATACTGGTGTATTCCTCTTTCAGGTGCACAGAGTGAGCTACAGAATCTGAATAGAGAATGAATTCACACCTGTCTGTCTAGGTCAATTCCCCTTTGTCTGTGATGGCTGTTGCCCACTTACTATGCAATCTCAATCAATTAGATCATGTCTCTCCGTCTCTCAGGAAGGGCTATAGTGGCCCTAAATAACTGTAGTTATACAGCTACCTACAATTCTGTACAGTCCCAGAAAGTTCTAGATAATTCTGGACAGTTCTAGAAACTTCTTGATAGTTCTCACAATTCCAGAAGCTTCTTAAGTATCTTGAAATATGGCGAATATCCTTAAAAATGGGTCAATTTCAAAATATCATTGTGCTGACCACAAAAGCAAAGTTTACAGGGAATAATAACTTTTTTCTATTTATTTAGGGTACAAACAATGAGGAAAACACACTTAACAACTGGGACAAAAAATTTTTGGAAAATTGTTACATGGTGTTATATAGTAATGCTCCTCCGTCCTCCCCACCTCCATAGTGTCCCTAGTACGGCCTGCCTTAGGGTGCATACATTAATAAAAATAAATAAATACTCACCTCTCTTCTTCACTCCATCACAGCTTGTGGCCTATGTTTGGGCGTCCCTCCTGCACCACATCGTCACGTCATCTAGCTAAATCCGACGCAGGAGATCACAATGAGGTAATCACGATCTCCTGCACCGTTCAAATGCCTCATAGGCTGCAGGCCTAGTGGCTTGAAGCCTATGAAGCATAACAGAGGGGACGGGAGTCATAGGCTTCCATTGCCCTCATTTTACTGCCTGCTGCCTAGCGCCCCCTGCAATTTGGCGCCCTGGGCAATGGTATCACACACACACACAAGCTATGCCAATATATGCACGTTCACTACGCAAGATTGCATAGCTGAACAAAAAGCATGTTCAAGCGCATTTAAAGTTTGCTCAACAACATTTAGACAAGCCTGTGAAATACTGGGAGAATATAGTCTGGTCAGATGAGACCAAAATTGAACTCTTTGGATGTCATTATACACAACAAGTTTGGAGACCAAAAGGCACTGCATATCACCCCAAGAACATCATACCAACAATGAAGTTTGGAGGTGGGAACATCATGGTGTGGAATAGTTTTTCAGCATACGGCACCGGCAAACTTCATATAATTGAAATGTACTGAAACATTGTTCATAAAAATCTGCTGCCATCTACCATAATGATAAAGATGAAATGAGGGTGGACATTTCGGCAAGACAATGATCCCAAACACACAACCAAGGAAACTCTCAATTGTTTTCAGAGAAAGAAAATAAAGCTGCTAGAATGACCTAGCCAATCACCTGAACTGAATCCAATATAAAATCTATGGAATAAACTAAAGCTTAGAGTTTATAGAAGGACCCATAGAACCTACAGGATTTGAAGAGTGTTTGTGTGGAAGAATGGGTCAAAATCACACATTAACAATGCATGCGACTAGTTTCTCCATACAGGAAGCGTCTTGAAGCTTTCATCACTAACAAAGGCTTTTGTACAAAGTATTAAATAAATTTCAGTAAACGTGTTCAATACTTTTTCCCTGTGTCATTTCTCATTATTACACATAACTTAATTTATGGACATTATGATTTGATTTTATTTATTTGCCTGTGTGGATTGTATGGGTTGTTACCAAAATCTGGTGAGAATTTCATGTCAATAGCCCCTTTAGAAATATATTTACTTAGAAAATTGACTTACTGTACTTCACCTGCTGGGTACATAGCTATGGGTAAATGCACACTTAACAGCTTTAACAAACAGCATGTTGTTTGAAAACACACCACGCCATCACAAAAAGAAGAAAGATAGCGTGTTGTTCCAGTCTGCATGCCCAGAAATCCATGGGATCAGGGAACACGGTATGCACCAGAGACTGCCAGAGTGTAGGTGGGCCTGAACCTGGGCATTGAGGCAGGACCTGTCAGCTTGCTGAGTGGCCACAGCCTTTTGCGGCACATGGAAAAACTTCCCCATCATGTTGAGAAGACTTAAATGCTTTCTGCTGCAGTTTCTGCTTGTGTCGGCAGGAGGAGGTGACTCTGTGGGGACGGAGAGGGGCTTCCTTTTTAGACACGCTGGCAGCAGGCGTCTGTTCACCAAAAGCTGTGGCAAGATGCGTACACAGTGTTTCCTGGTAATAATGTAATTTTTCCTCCCTTTCTGTGGGAGGAAAACATTCTTTGATAGCGAGGGCCTAAAAGTATAGCTATCCAGTAATCATCGGGCTGCTTGAGGTCAACTATATGCCTGAGTAAGCAAGTGGGCATACAGCTCGCCATTCTGGCCAGCGTGCCCATAAAGCCAGTTCTTTCAAGGTCCACCACTGAGAAAATAGGGCATCCTGGCTGTTGCCATCATCATCATCATCGTCGTCCTCTTGCTCCTCATCCTCCTCCAAGACAGATTCTCATTGTGGGTCTCCAACAGCTATCAGCTGGACAGCAAATGTGTTAGCTGTTCTTCTTCCACCATTGTCCCCTGCTGCATGACCGACAGCGTCTGCCTTAAGATAAATATTAGGGAGATGACATAGTTCTCCCCGCAATTGTCCCTGCTGACAAACTTTGAGATTTTTTTGAAGGGCTTCAGCAACCAACAGGCATCTCAGATGAGATGCCACAGTCTAACCTCAAAACAACATATGCTCCCTGCTGCTGAGCTTGTCTGGTGCATGACAAAATGGTTCACAGATTTCCTCTGATCACACAGATGTTCTAACACAGGGATCAGCAACCTTTGGCACTCCAGCTGCTGTGAAACTACAACTCCCAGCATGCAAACATGCTTGGCTGTTCTCGAAACTCCCATAGAAGTGAATGGAGCATTCTGGGAGTTGTAGTTTCAGGACATCTGGAGTGCCAGAGGTTGCTGATTCCTGCTCTAGCATGTGCAATGTTGAATTCCAGCTAGTTGGCACATTGTGGATTAAGTGGTCTAGCAGCTGGCTTCTCATCACTGCAAGTATAGGAGAGTGTTCCTCACCACATAAGAATGGTTGAAGTACTTGGACAGTCTCGCGGACATTGTCGGCACCTTGCGCAAACCATGTACTTATTTAGAAAGCATTGCACAAATGGGTTGATGACATATTTTATGCAGGGAGCATGTGTTATTTCCCCCATGTTCAGGGCAGCCAGGATGTTGCGCCTATTGTTGCTCACCACCTTGCTCAGTTGGTGTCAGTCGGATGTTTGCTGCTTGATCTACTTTAGCCAACACGGCATGGCAACGCTTCACTTGACACATTTGATAAGAAGGAGGAGTAGTGTCAGTGACTCTGTGTCCTGCTGCTGTTGTGGATGGGTGAATGTCCATGGATTGCCTGGTGTGGGAGCCAGGCTGACACAATCGTGGGGAGGGGGTCAAAAGGACGTAGCCTTGTTGCGGGGTGCTGCCTCAACGCTGCTTCAGAAAACATTGACTCAGAGGGCCGTGAAAGACATGTAATGTCCATACTAGGGATGAGCGAATCGAAGTCGATTCGCATAAAACTTCGTTCCAATACTGTACAGAGCAGGAGCTCCATACAGTATTAAAACATATTGGCTCCGATGAGCAGGGCTGTATTTAGGGTTCATGCTGCCCTAGGCACTCTCTGTGATGACGCCCCCCCCCCCCCCAACGCGACCCATTCCCCCACGCCCCCAAATTTCAGCCGCGCCACCCCCCCCCAGCAAAACCTGACCCTATGCACTTTAGTCGACCAGTCACAGGGGTCGGCCCTATAGGCTGACAATGGAGGCTATTGTGCCTGCATGTATTTACTATATTTCTACATAACTATTGCAGCAATGTACCGTATCTAGAGCTTGCCAGCAAACTTAATGCAACTAAAGGAGTCATGATAAACATACCACATACCAACTATGCACCCACCAGACCTCAGATCAGCCCACTGTGCCCCCATCAGACCTCAGATCAGCGTATTGTGCCCCCATCAGACCTCAGATCAGCGTATTGTGCCCCCATCAGACCTCAGATCAGCAGAATGTGCCCCCATCAGACCTCAGATCAGCAGAATGTTCCCCAACAGACCTTAGATCATTAGAATGTGCCCCCAACAGACCTCAGATCAGCCCACTGTACCCCCATCAGACCTCAGATCAGCCCGCTGTACCCCAATCAGACCTCACATCAGCCCATTGTGCCCCCATCAGACCTCAGATCAGCCCACTGTGCCCCCATCAGACCTCAGATCAGCCCACTGTGCCCCATCAGACCTCAGATCAACGAACTGTGCCTCCATCAGGCCTCACATCAGCCTTTTGTGCCCCCATCAGACCTCAGATCAGCTCACTGTGCCCCCATCAGACCTCACATCAGCCTTTTGTGCCCCCATCAGACCTCAGATCAGCTCACTGTGCCCCCATCAGACCTCAGATCAGCCCACTGTGCCCCCATCAGACCTCAGATCAGCCCACTGTGCCCCCATCAGACCTCAGATCAGCCCACTGTGCCCCCATCAGACCTCAGATCAGTCCATTGTGCCCCCATCAGACCTCACATTAGCCCACTGTGCCGCCATCCATCCTCAGATCAGCCCATTGTGCCCCCATCAGAATTCAGATCAGCCCATTGTGCCTCCCATCAGACCTCAAATCAGCCTCTTGTGCCCCATCAGACCTCAGAACAGCCCACTGTGCCCCCATAGACCTCAGATCAGCCCACTGTGCCCCCATCAGACCTCAGATCAGCCCACTGTGCCACCATCAGACCTCAGATCAGCCCATTGTGCCCCCATCAGCCTTTTGTGCCCCAGCCCCCATCAGACCTCAGATCTGCCTTTTGTGCCATCAGACCTCAGATCAGCCTGTTGTGCCCCATCAGACCTCAGATCAGAACATTGTGCCCCATCAGAGATCACATCAGCCTTTTGTGCCCCAGCCCTCATTAGACCTCAGATCAGCCCGCTTTTCCCCCATAAGACCTGTCCCATTTGCCAGCCTGAAAGGTGCCCCCCCAGATGTGCACAGCCACAAACACACACAAAAAAATACTTACCTGCTCGCACCGGACTTCAGCGCGCGCCATCTTCTCCTGAAGCAGTGTGATCCCGCGAGACTTGTGACCCAGAGCTGCATGGGGACGGGCGGCCACGGCAGGGTAAGGGTTTATTGAAATAACTGTGCGCTCCACCAGATAGCAACCCACCAGCACCCCCCCACCCCCCACCCCACCCCCAGCGGAAATAAAATAAAAAAAATTCCAGGATGGTTTTTGAACTTTTTGTAAAGTATTTTTGTGAAGTACTGTAATGCATGGTGCAGGGGATCAGACCCCCAAAAGTTAAAGTCCCCCAGACTGAGACAAAAAATAAAGTAAAAAAAAAAGTTTAACCAAAAAATAATAAAAGTTTCAAGAAAAATTTTTTTTACCAAAATAAAGTTAAAAAAAATTGTAAAAAATACCCTGCTAGGTAAACGCTGTAAAAAGTAAAAAATAAAAACAGTGCAAAAAAGCCCTTTTCTGATCACCTTGCCTCACAAAAAGTGTAATACCAAGCGATCAAAAAGACATATTAATCCCAAAATGGTACTAATCAAACCATCATCTCGTCCTGCAAAAAATGAGACCCTACGTAAGACAATCGCCCGAAAAATAAAAAAAAATATGGCTTTCAGAAAATGGAAACACAAAAAAAGATTTTATTCTGTTCAAAAATGCATCTAATGTGTAAAACTTAAAGAGAAGTTAAACACCACGGCACTCAAAATGTATAGCAAGTTATGTTAATTTATTTATCCATCCATAATCAAAAAAATAGCCACGGGCCAACGTTGAGCATCCTCCATTACAACGGATCGCTGGACGCCAAGCAGGCCGTGAACAAGGTCTGAGTTGCAGACCGAAACGTTGGCCCGTGGCTATTTTTTTGATTATGGATGGATAAATAAATTAACATAACTTGCTATACATTTTGAGTGCCGTGGTGTTTAACTTCTTATGAGCATACCCTTTACCACTGAGCACCATTCCACTCGAACAGGAGTGCCGACCAATACCATTACTCATTTAAAACTTAAAGAGGACCTTTCATGGGTCCAGACATTGTTAAGTAAGGACACCGTTTTGTAGGGCATCTATTGGGGATGTAGGTGTGCTTACTAGTTTTCCTGGGCGCCGCTCCGTTCGCCCGCTGCGCCCCGGTAAAGTTCTGGCGCGCGCTATGCAAATGCATAGCATCAGAACAGGGAGGAGGAGATGCCAGGGATTCTCAGTGGGCGTCTCCTTCTCCCTGGCTGTAGCGCTGTCCAATCGCAGTGGAGAGCGTCACAGCCAGGGAGAAGGAGACGCCCACTGAGAATCCCTGGCGTCTCCTCCTCCCTGTTCCGATGCTATGCATTTGCATAGCACGCGCCAGAACTTTACCGGGGTGCAGCAGGCGAACGGAGCGGCGCACAAGAAAACTAGTAAGCACACCTACATCCCCAATAGATGCCCTACAAAACGGTGTCCTTACTTAACAATGTCTGGACCCATAAAAGGTCCTCTTTAACAAAAATAAAAATGTTAAGCATATTGGGTGGCCCGCGTGAGAGTGAATGGGTATTTGTCTGAGCCATTTTTATTGGGCAGGGGCACTAGACAGGAGTGCCCGCTTTCACCCCTCCTTTTTGCCTTAATAATGGAACCTTTATCGGCCCGTATTAGACATAACACAAGAATTGAGGGCTGGAATATAGCCGGTATTACTGAAAAAATATCATTATACGCCGATGATATGTTGGTCTATCTGGGGGATACGGGCTCATCTCTTGAGGCCTTGTTGGAGGTGGTGGATGAGTATGGAACATACTCGGGACTTAGGGTGAACTGGGCAAAATCGGTGTTGTATCCAGTGGATGACGCTGTGAGACATTCAGTGTCTTCTGTCTCCTCCCTCCAAGTGGTAGACAAATTCATGTATTTTGGGATAGTTATTCATAAAGATGCCTCTCAATTTCTGGCTCTTAATCTGAACCCGACAATGGTTTATATTTCGCAAAAGCTTAAGGCCTGGGAGGGATTGCCATTGTCTTTGATAGGTCGGATTATATATATATATATATAGAGAGAGAGAGAGAGCGGCCCCAATTATATTGCCAAAAGTACATTTTCAGGCGATTGACCGTCTATTGTCTCCTTTTCTGTGGTAGAAATCAATACCACGCATGGCTAGAGATACCCTGCGAGCCCCATATGTCAGGGGTGGGTTGGCTCTTCCGGATATGTATCTTTATTATATTGCAGTACAACTAAATTATGCATCCTGGTGGATCCAAGCTGATTCGAATAATCCAGCGGTAGTACTGGAGGCGGCCCTGATGGGATCCTATGAAGCAATGACAAATATGGTATATAGGGTGGTCAAATACCCAATGAAAAATTATACTTCTCTTATGGCAGGGGTAGTTTATGCATGGAACAAATTTGTTCCGGTTATGGGAGATAGGGAAGATAGTAACACATGGTCTCCGGTTATACCTCTATGGCATAATCCCAAGCTCCCAGAGCTGTACTCTCTGCCGGATTTTGAATTTTGGCCCCAAAAAGGTATTAAGTACCTTATTCAGATATATGAGGGGGGAATCTTTAAGACTTATACAGCCTTACAGGATCAATATAATATACCGCGGACGTCCCTTTTCAGATATTTCCAACTGAGACATGTGTGTGCGTCGCAGTTTGGGTCAGGACCCTTGCAGTTAGAGTATGGGGAAGTGGAAAAAATTGCTAGGCTAGCAAACCCCTGTAAAATTGTCTCTTCCTTCTATGAGAAGTTGATAGCATATCAACCATCCCCAATATCAAAGGCTTTTACTAAATGGAGGGGTGATATTAGAAAAAGAGCTGGCTTACACATGGAGATCCACGGTGACTAGCGCGCGAGATCAGTTAATACAGGCTAAATGGGTTCATAGAGTTTATTTGACTCCTATACGTCTAGTGCGAATGAAAAAGCTGTATTCGGATACTTGTACTAGGTGTGGTGGAAGTAAGGGGACGTTAATGCACATGATTTGGGAATGTCCAATTATTGCAGGTTTCTGGGGTGAGGTGCATGAATATATAAACTCTAGATTGGGTCTTCCGGCAGTTGTATCTCCTGAAGTCTGTTTATTGGGTTTGGTTAATGAGATCCATACAAAGTACGCAAGAGTCCTTTATAGACTATTAATGTTTTATGCTAGGAAATCTATTCTGTTAAATTGGAAACCTCCAAAGAACCCGTCACTATTCCACTGGGTAAAACTTATAAATGATACATTACCTGTGTATAAATTGACCTATGAAGCAAGAGGGGTCCCTGATAGGTTTGATAAGGTTTGGGGTCTATGGGTGAGTGCTGACTCAATATCAGATTAAATTATATAAGAGGACAGTCGCTGGAAGTCGTTGCTTGTGTGAATGTGATGTATGAATGGTTGATAGTGGCGTTCTTTAACCACCAAAATAATATACTGTCATGTAGGAGGGATTTAAGAGGAAATATCATAATGTATGTATATGCTGATACTAAGATTCTTCTACATGTATATTCATATGTCACTGGAGATATGTATGAATCAAATGATGTATGTTTATTTTCTTGTTTTCTTTCCAAAATTGAAAAGCATTCAAAATAAAGCCTATTAAAAAAAAAAAACATATTGGGTATCGCCGCGTCCATAACAACCTGCTCTATAAAAATATCACATGAGATGGCCTCCTAGGTGAATGCTATAAAAATTTTTAAAAAACTATGCCAAAACAGCCATTTCCCCTCTTTCCTCACAAAAAGTGTAATAGCAGGCGATCAAAAAGGCGTATTTACCCCAAAATGGTACCAATCAAACCGTCATCTTGTCCCGCAAAAAATTAGACCCTACCTGAGACAATCGCCCAAAAAATAAAAAAATATGGCTCTCAGAAAATGGCAACACAAAGAAAAGATTTTATTCTGTTCAAAAATGCATCTAATGTGTGAAACTTAACAAAAAATAAAAATGTTAGACATATTGGGTATCACTGCATCCGTAACAGCCTGCTCTATAAAAATATTACATGAGATGGCCTCCCAGGTGAATGCTGTAAAAATATTTTTAAAAAACTATGCCAAAACGAATCAAAGTCTTATGTACCCCAAAATGGTACCAATGAAAACTTCACCTCATACCGCAAAAAATGAGCCCCCACATAAGACAATAACTCAAAAAAATAAAAATCAATGGCTCCCGCAAACCAATCCATCAAAATCTGTGCTGCAAAATCCATATGGCACTCCTTCTGTTCTGCCATGTGCCCCCACAGCAGTTTACCACCACATATGGGGTGTTGCCGTATTCAGGAGAAAATGGGTAACAAATTATGGGGTGCTTTTCTCCTGTTACCCCTTGTGAAAATGAAAAATTTGGGGCTAAAGCAACATTTTATTGGAAGAAATGAAACTTTTCATTTTCACAGCCAAGTGTTTCCAAATTCCGTAAATTCCGTAAAAGGGGGTCAAAGTGGTCAGTACCCCCCTTAATATATTCTTTAAAGGGTGTAGATTCCAAAATGGGGTCACTTTTTGAGGGTTTCCACTGTAGGAGTACGTCAGGGTCTCTCAATTACAAAATGGTGCCTAAAAACCATTCTAGCAAAATCTGCCTCCAAAATCCATATGGCGCTCCTTTCCTTCTGACCACTGCCACAAACCCATAGAGACGTTTACCACCACATATGGGGTATTTCTGTAAACTGCAGAATCAGAGTAATGTATATTGAAGTTTAGTTTGCTGTTAACCCTTGCTATGTTGCAAAAAAATTATTAACGTGAATAATCTACCAAAAAATTGAAATTTTGAAATTTCACCTCCATTTCCTTTTATTCTTGTGGAACACCTCAAGGGTTAATAAAGTTTGTAACATCAGTTTTTCATAATTTGAGGGGTGTAGTTTCTAAAATGTGGTCATTTATTAGTGGTTTCCATTAGGTAAGCCTCTCAAAATCACTTTATAACTGAATTGGTGCTCATAAAAATCCTTTTGGAAATTTTGTTGAAAATTTGAAAAATGGCTTCTAAACTTCTAAGGTTTCTCACGTCCAAAAAAAGTAAAATTACATTTATAAAATGATATCAACATAAAGTATACATATGGGGAATGTAAAATAATAACTATTTTTGGAGGTATTACTATGTATTTTGAAAGTAGAGAAATTGAAATTTTGAAATTTGCAAATTTTTCCAAATTTTTGCTAAATTTGGTATTTTTTTATAAATAAAAATGAAATATTTTGCCACAAATTTACTACTGTCGTTAAGCACAATATGTGACGAGAAAACAATCTTAGAATGGCCTGGATAAGTAAAAGCGTTCTAAAGTTATTACCACATAAAGTGACACATGTCAGATTTGCAAAAATCGGCCTGGGATTTAAGGTGAAAAGTGGCTCGGTACTGAAAGGGTTAAATAGAGATCTAATTGTTATCACCAGAGAATTACATTTTATTTACACTTTTTTTAATGGGTTCAGTATCCTAATATACTGTGCAACATGTCTAAGAAGCAGAAGTTCAGAATACATGATGGCATAAAGGCCTTAGGCAAATTTAGTCTTATTTAATTTGAGCTGTCAAAGTTAGGTCTATATTCAGAGCAGAAGATCCTGCTACCTTCCAGGTGGCTTATCCCCAGGAGCAAGCTGAGTAAAAACCTTGTTTAGTGTTTATTGGTGCTTATATTAAATAGTTGTAGTATAGATATATCTTCAATTTTAAATCAAATGAAGATGCAGAGTATCTTGCTTTCAGCTCCACACTGAACCCTTCTCTTTTAAGCCATATTCTCATCAGTTTATGACTCTCATCAATGTTTATGATTGGTGAGGCATTCAGAGATAAGGGCTATACATTGAGCCATCAAAGCAGCAACCCGAAGGGTTCAGTGTAGAACTTAAAATAAGATACTCTGCAAAAAGATTGAATGTTAACCCTGTAGAACAAAAACTGTTGACAATTTGTAATAAAGAATTATTTTTATTATTTTATTTAAATGAATGAAATCATAAAAAATTGCCCCAAAGGTGTTCATAGCTTTGAATTCAATTATTACATCTATTATGCGTATGTCTCATAAGTCAGCTAGCATAGGTGAAGTGAATGACTAGACAACTGGATCACAGCATCTTCAAATCTGAAAATCTTGTGGGATGTTCCTGGCATGAAGTGGTCAATGCCTATAAAAAAAATGGGCCAAGGAAAGCAACTGGTGAACAGGTGACAGTGAAATGGGCGCCTAAAGCTCAGTGATGTGCATGGTTGCAAAATTTACCCCATGTGATCCATTCGCACAGAAGAGAACAAACTGTTGAAAAAGTTAATGTTAGCTATGATAGAAAAGTGTCAGAACACACATTGCATTGCATATTGCTGTATAGCTGCAAACCAGATAGAATGTTCATGCTAAGTAATGTCTGCCACAGGAAGTGCCTGCAATTGCATGTAAGGACCAGAACTGCACCATGGAACAATGGAAGAAGGTGGAATCGTCTAATGAGTCAAATTTTCTTTTATATCATATGGATGGTGTGTACATGTACATCACTTACCTGAGGAGGAGATGGCATCAGGATGTACTTTGGAAAGAAGACAAGCCTGTCAAGGCAATTTGTGGACATTCCAGGACAGTGTTTATCTACTCCAGTCCTCATGACTAGGCTTGAGTGAATGGAGCTTCAGATCATAGATCCAAAGTCGATTAGTTAAAAAACTTAGTTTGTAATGCTGTTTCCATAGAGCATTAGAATGTATGGGCTTCGTGTAGCAAAACTTGGTCTTGGCCAAAGTTGCACGAGACATCGGTGAATGACTTCAGTATGCCTATCTGCGTTTTTTAAAACATTTAAAAATAGGAATCCGAAGTCGGCTTTGGTACTGGCTGGTACCTTTGTACCAAAGTCGACTTTGGATTCCTATTTTAAAATGTTTTTTTAAATATGCAGATAGGAATACCAAAGTCTTGGGCAACTTTGACCAAGATAAAGTTTTACTATACGGAGTCCATACATTTTAATGCGTTAAGGAAATACCATCGATTCGCTCAACCCTACTCATAAGCCCCCAGCATGTCATGTTTTCATGATTTCCTTAATATTGAGCATGTGATATCGTTATTGTCAATGCATTGGGACATACCACAGGTATTCACTCTGTGGGATATTCTCAAATCAGGGCTGGAGTGGAGAAACACTGATCTGGACAATGTTCTGCCAGGAAACTTTGGCCATGGCTTTCATGCAGATGTTACTTTAACAAATACCACCTAACTAACATCGTTGTTAAACAAGTTCACCCCTTCATGGCAATGGTGTCCATAATGGCATTGGCATCTTTCAGCAGGATAATGCACTCTGCGTCTGACTGGCCCACCAGAGTACCATAAAATTCTCCAGTGGGTCCAGGCTCTGACACGATAATGGACCACTAATAAAACAAGGTCCCAAAGGACTGGCAGAAGCTTGAGTTGACCTTGGAATCTGTAACCAGATCTCCGATGAACATACCATATATGCAGCATATGCAACACACAGTCCCCCCAGTACATAAAGTGGCCTACCACATCCCATCAATGCAATAACGCTTCCTAATGTCTACTTCATTGTTTTTCTTGCACAGGGGCCCTTTGCAGCCTACTGTATGTCTGGCTCTGAACCAATTATCCTATCAGTTCTTAAAAGGGTTCACCGGGAATTAACAAAATAAAATTACTGAAAATAGTTAAATATTACTGTATTATAAACATATTCCCAAATACCTCTCATTAGTTATAATGTCTTGTTTTGTCTAGGGAGCAATCATTAGGAGCAATAAAATGGCCGCCATCCTATTAGTATGCACAAAATCTGTCCTAATCACACACGAAGACAAGTAACTTCATAACACTGATATAAAGAGCTGCTTTGGCCTCATCTCTGCTCTACTTGTCAGGGATCATGACCATTGATACAGCTAATAAGATCTTCAGCTGAATCTCTGTAGTAATGAAGTTCATGAGGCAATAGCTGAAGTAAAGAGAGAATGGACAGGGCAGACTGCGGTAATGTGGGACTGTGGTAATGGGGACTGCATACAAGTGCTGCTGCTCATTAGCCTCAACCCACCTCCTCTCTGTACATCATGTATCCCCATGAACTCCATTCCCAGCTGAAAATTCAGCTGAAAATCTTATCATCTGTATTCAACATCATAATCCCTGAGAAGCGTAGAAGAGAGGAGAATGAAGTAAGTACCTTGTTCTTTTGTGTGATTAGGATAGGTGTGTGTCCTAATAGGACGGCGGACATTTTGTTTCTCCTAATCATTGCTCCTTAGACAAAAGAAGCCATTATAACTAATGAAAGGTATTTGAGAATTAATTTATAATAAATAAATATTATAAGTATTTTCAGTAATTTTGTTTTCTAAATTCTCAAAGAACCCTTTTAACAATTAAAAGTATTGCATGTGCAGTGATAATAATAATAATAATAATAATAATAATAATAATAATACAGAAAACTACTTTTTAAAGAATTGTTGGCAGCTTTTCATTTTGGCAGTACTATATCATTAACCCCTTCTCACTATATGATGAGTATACTCGTCATGGAGCACTGCTATTTAGCACTCCATGACAAGTATACTCGTCATGGCATTAAACTGTCACCATGTCTGCTGACATGGTGACAGCGCTGAGACCCCGGCTGTTACATACAGCCAGGGGTCTCAGCTAACCAGCCAGGGACCAATGAGAACGGTCCCTGGCCGACGATCGCTGTGATTGGCTAGTCTGTACAGACTAGCCAATCACAGGATCCTAATACGTTTGCATAAGTATAAATAAAGATATGTAAATACATACTGTATATATTATTCACCCACACCCCTCCCCAGATCATTATTTTTGGCCAGAATTTCCGGATGGCCGAGCGGGAGGAGGGCTTAGCCTGAGTGAAAATACACTGCAGTACACTATATAGTGTACTGCAGTGTATTATAGAACCATCAGACCCATTGGTTCTACAAGAACCAAGTGGGTCTGAGTCTAAAAAAGTCTAAATAAAAAGTGTAAAAAAAAAGTGTAAAAAAAAGTTTTTAAAAAATCCTATTTTTCCCCCAATACACGCAAATTTGAAATTGGTTAAAAAAAAAATACCCTAAGCATGTGGTATTGCCACGTTCGTAACACCCTGCTCTACAAAAATATCACATGACCCAACCCCTCAGCTGAACACCGTAAAAAAATAAAAATAAAAACAGTGTCAAAAAAGCAATTTTTTGTCACCTGCCATCACAAAAAGTACAACACCAAGCCATCAAAAGGGCGTATGCCCCCAAAATAGTACCAATCTAACCGTCTTCTCATTCCACAAAAAATGAGCCCCTACCTTAGACAATCGCCAAAACAATTTTTTAAAAAAAACTACAGCTCTCAAA